>CACRXK020005487.1:0-27913 GCA_902702795.2 Paramuricea clavata
CTATTCAATTGAGTGCCGATATTATTTTTTCACGGCATACTCATTATACAGAGGTACAGTACGTGCAGGCAGAAGCGAGACAGTGTTGTTTTCAAGTATATAAACATTTCAGACATGAATATTGAGAAAATCTTTGAGATTCTACGCAATAATAGTAATACAATATATAAATTGATGTTATACATTACCGTCGATATTATTTAGACCGTGTATTCATTATACATTCTCATTGACTGTATAAGGTGCTACATCACAGAATAGATGGCTATACTCAGTACAAAGAGCGAAAAATTGCATCAATTTTGTATCAGATCAATAAAGCATAAACAACTATTAATAAACAGAAGCGGGTAAACGTTTGTACGGCGTTTACGAAGAAAATAACTTGCGAGACTAAAGGAATCAGTTGAGTCAGAGCTCCTTGTATAAATAAGAAAGACGAGGAGATAGCCAACGTGTTTAGGTGTTATCGCCAACGTGTTATCGCTAATGACTTAATTGGCTCGCCAACAAGCTTTATGCAAAAGAAGAAAAAAGCAAGGAGGTACATGTAGCCAACGTGTACATTCACGGACCGTGTCTTTGTTTACTGTCTAGTGTCTAGCACAACGCCGTTGTCAACGGTGCAAACTCGTATTCAGTGCAACGATAACTCTACCAGATCTTACGAGAATCAATCTGTAGCATTCTGTACACAGAACTGTATCAAAGCTTGTCAAAAATGTTTTAAACACTGCTATAACTATGTGGAACTATTGAAATCTAAAGTGATATTTATATTCAACACATGCGAAAAGCTGAAAATAGACTCACGTCACACTGGGAAAAGTCAAAGGTCAATAAAACTTGTTAGGCCCGTTTCATACGCTGTACTTCACATGTGCCGAATACATTAAAGACAATAGATAATGAGCTGAAATACCTCATTATCTATTGTTTTTAATGTATTCGGCACATGTGAAGTACGGCGTATGAAACGGGCCTTATTGTGAAACATGTCACAATTAAGTTAAAATGCGGAAGCGGATGGAGCGGATCCACGGAACGGATATGCGGATAAAATACGGAACGGATGAGGATAAAATGCGTCTTTTAATGATGTAACGACGTAGTGCTTATTATTCATAACATAACTTATACAGCTATTTCAATTATAGTTTATTAGATAAATTTAGCATAGCAGTAGCCTCGTGGGGATGCTTTTAGCGACAGCTGCAAATGCAAATGAAATTTAGAATATGCAAAATTTGGTTGTTGGTGGCACAATAAATAGATGAATTGCATCAGTTTCACAAGGCACGTTTCTGATGTGTTAGGCTTGTTTCAAACGTCACGCTACTCGAGTGCCGAGCGTATTAAAAGCAATAAATAATGAGATGAAATGCCTTTGGTAACTGTTTATTTTGTAGTGTAAGCCATCTAGCTTTTCTAGGTTGTCGGCGACTCTAGTTCTTGCAGTGTCTTTTTAAATTTGAAACTTCACACTATCCTTGGATCCCTAGTTTACAACTACTGTTTAAGATATTATAATATATATAGTAACAATTTGCCGGTAAAGGAATTTGTAATTAATTCCTTTTTCCGCAGTAATTTTTTCATTGTACTTATATAATTACATTTTAAAACAAGTAATTGTAATCAGGAATTTATAACATATTAAAGCAAGTAATTTTAATTGGAGTTACTAATAACTACTATTTGGTAATCTTGCAGCCCTGAGTTTACAATTATCACAACACCTATGAATACTATCGTAATAAGCGGAAATTGCAGAAATTGGTTTTTATTTCGCTGGAAATGGCGGAAACGAACACCGCGGGAAACATCTGCTCATGCCGAATTGTAAACTTTTAAAAACATTGCTATTTAATTATTTAAGGTAATTGAAACAAACAAAAAAATACATTAGACGGGTAGTTTAGATATTAATAAAATGTTTTCTAACATTACAGTAAAAATCTAAAAAGAAACAGAATTTAAATTAAAAATTACCGTTTAATTAAATTAAGACCAGGAGGCGTTTAACATTTCTTGAAGAATTGTCGAATACCGAACTTATGAACCTATACGAAAAATATCTTTGTATGGTTCAGTTAAAGAACGTTTTATACAATAAATTTATCGACAGTCACTTTTGGTTTATTTTCTTGCATAATTAAACTACTTCTTGCATATGTATAGACTATAATTATTTCTACTTTTTAGGTTGTCACGTTCATTATTCCGCTTGTATTTTCGGGCAAAACATCGAAGTCGCTCCTTGTCGCTTCCATTTTGAGTTTTTGAGAACCATTTTGCGTTTTTGACAGTTTTTATTTTGCTCATGTACATATATCTTTTTCTTATTTGTAGCATATGTAGAAGAAGGTCACCTGTGGGTCCACACAAACTGCGAGGCAGCGAGGCAATGGCAAGCCCGCGAGGCATACGAGGCATGCGACTGATGCGAGGAAGGCTGCGAGGCATGTGAGGCAATCCCACGAGTCCTGACGGGCCTTTTTTTCTACTGCCCTTGGGCCATTGGTTTCCCTTGGTTTGAATGCATTTCCAAATTACCTAGAAATTCGTTTATAAAACCTTATCGAGTTTGTATGAACGTAGTTTTTCAATTGACAGATGAACAACCCAAAATAGTTAATATTCCAAAATTTTTAGTGAAGCTTGTCACTTGTTGAGCTATTGTCTAGGTTAATGTTTACATTTTGACGTTTTGACTGGAGTGCTGTAGTTATTTAAAACTATAATGTACAGACAGAACTGTTATTAAAACTAGAATATCGTTCACATTTGTCCGTTTGTCCAACGTCAAGTTAAGTATGTTCAATATGTTAAATATCGTCAAATTTTGGAGTCAGTCATTATGTCTGCCTCCCACTGGCACATCTGCCTGACTCGCACTTTTTTTCATGCCTCGCACTTTTTTTCATGCCTCGCACTTTTTTTCATGCCTCGCACTTCTACCTCGCATGCTTCGCACTTTTTTTCATGCCTCGCATCGTGCCTCATATGCCTCGCACTATAGTACAACTCGTCACCTGTTTGTTAGTTTCGCAACAGGAGAGTCCAAAAAAATGTCTAGCGTAAAGTGTAAACATATACATGTTCCAACTTATGTACTTTTATTGTATTTATCTAGCTTTAATTCTATTAGTTTACATATGCAGAGAAAGCATTAAACAAAAATGAGAAATTATAAGACTTCAAAAGTTTACAGATTGCAGACATGTTAAATATACATAATGATATGATGATTTGTTGTGCTTTTGTTGTAAGTAGGCCTATCACTAAAATATATTGAAAATCCTTCTAAACGATTCTTTATAAAGTATACAAAGCATATACATTGATATCGAAACACAAAATTCAAACTTTTGAACAATTTGAGCTTCGTGACTCTGGTATAGACGTATGGGCCTAATGATTTAATTGTGTTACATTCCACTGAAAATCACCAAAAATGAGCTTTTTTAAAAGTCTCGCGTGAGGCTTCAAGGCAATAACCCAAGCTAGTTTTTATATATAACATGTACTCCGTGGATGAAATATAAACAAATTCACGATTATCGCACATAGTAAATTTCCTCTTCAAATCCAGTGACAAAATGCAATTCTCAAATTTGACTAAAAATAGCCAATTTCAACAACGTCTGTCAGGCCAGCTAAAGCCTCCTGGGCCATTCTATATTGATAAAATTATTCTTTAATACTTGAATTATAGTCATTAAACCATCAAAACTATCTACGGGCAGTTTTGAATCTGTCGCGAAGTGATGAAATTGACCATGGCAACGGCTTTGTCTGCGGCTAATTATAGCTTTCCGGAGACAAATTCTTGATTTCTAATATTTGTACGTTTATCGACCAAATATTGAATATCTAACCCAAACACCATTTATAGCTAGGTATTACCTAAATTTGAGCAAAATATGAAAGAAATCTATTTTTCATCTATTGCTACTGTTTGCTCGATTTTTACGGACAGTCGCTCTTAACTCGCCAACAAGCATTCTGTTTGATACATTCAGTCAATAATGTACTCAAGTTTATCAATTGCTGCTATTTTGCTGGAAAATCATGTATAATCCAGGTGTTTTGCAATCAAAAGTAATGCAACATGGATAAATCAAATAAGTGGATTAGGCTGATAATATTTAGTCACTCAATAGGCTCCGGTCGTTAATAAAAACAGAGCCTTTTTCTGCTTTATGCAGACTTTACAATAATTAGGCAATTCTGGGATATGAAAGACCCATAGATTCTATTACACTACCAGCAACAAAATTGAGTTACTGGTTAATTTCATTATTGGTGTAAAATGTGGAGGCTGGGCTACAATTTATATGGACTATGGTGGCTGGGCTACAAATTAATCTATAATATACATGGCTTCTCAAAGCCTAATTGCTGTTAGAACAACAGTAGGAGACTATGATAATGAGAGTCAATGAGTACGAGTATATAACAAGGTCATCCTGCAATTTGTGCACTGTTGCATGTAGATCGAGCACCGCATTGTATACAATGGTTGTACTTCGACATGTGCATGGTTATACTCTAGCTCCTAGTTATAATTATATTGGCTATCATACGAAAAACATACGTGAGGTTTAATATGAGCGAGATTTGCAAGTTTTGCAACTCTCATCTATTACATTTTCCAGACCTGTATATAAAATAAACAGTAAAACAATGATTACATCGTACATACCATACAATCTTTGTTGTTGCTTGTTTGCAGAACACTTGACAAATTATCAGGTAAAAGACTTAAAACCACGATGTAGTGCGCGGTGTGCCATTTGACACATTTGTTTAATATCATTTTGTTTAGTATTTTTTTAAAATAATTTAGAATTCCGACCATTTATATGCGATGTACTTCATGTAAATTAAATTTTACGGCATTACGCCGACAGTTTCCGAATGCGTGACAATACTGTTTCAAACTGTTTCTGGATATAGACACAGAATAGGAAGTTATACCAGAAGCGTAACTCTAGTCGTTTCCCTTATTGTTTGACGTCCACGAAAATTTTTAACTCGCTCACGTCAGGCCACGCCATCCTGGCTAGTACAGCCGGAAGTTTTTATCAGGATTTGGTAGGTACAAAGTGCCGGTTGTACTAGCCAGGATGGCGTGATTGATGACGAATCGTTTGTAAAAACGCGGACAAATATTTGCTCGAGTTACGCTTCTGGTATAACTTCCTATTCTGTGATATAGATATCAAACATAATTTTATAAAACATGTTTGTTGAAACAGTTTAAATAAAATGTAAGCTAAATAAAGAAGTGTTGACAAGATACAAAACAAGACAATTTCACTTACAAGGGTGACAAGGTAATTTATAGGAATATAGCTTATTGTAACTGTATAAATATATTGTGCATTTCTACTCCGTGTGGGCTTTGGTTCTTTTGGAAATCAAATATCTATTATATTTTGCAATTAATAATATTAAAGTTTAGCCTAAGACATGTGTAGTTTAGTTATAGGTTGGTATTTTGCAATTATGTACCGTACATGCCCCTTAAGTAGAGTATATTTATTAACTGTTTACAATACTTGTGGTATATAATGTAGCCATGAATGCATGACCACATGACCCCACAAGATGAACTCCAATGGCTTCTAAGTAAGACAATGAATGAAAAGTTCACGAATATTGAGCTTTATATATGATTCGGGTTAAATACAATAATTATTAACGTAGCTTTATATAAAATGTACATACATGTTCTAATAATTGTATTTTGCTTCATACAATGCATATGTGTCAATGTGTGTGAAAACATTACATTATTCAGCTCACTCCCCTTTGGGGCTTTTCAGTCACCGCTTACATCAAGTATTAGGGTTACTGATGTTAGTCTAGACTATATATCTTTCTAACAATGAGAATATGATATCACTTTTCTAACTGTGTTTATTCTAACCCACCCTGCCATATTTTGCCTTGTGGGAGGAAACCAGAGCAAAATATAAAATTCAATTACCTTGAAAACACAGGTCTAAATTGCAATCCCTAAAATTTAGAATTTTCTCTTAAATCGCCTTAAATCGCCTAAAAGCGCATTAAATCGCAGTGCTTGAAAGTCCCAGTTTTTGCTTAAATCGCCTAAAATCGCCCAAAATCGCATTATATCGCAGCGATTTAAGGCGATTTACCGCCCCAGAGTAGGCCTTTGAGTGATTTCACATGGTATTGAATCGTGTCACATCTAGTTGAACGATGTCGCATTTAACTGAGTGATTTCACATTGCATTGAGTCGTTTCACATTTAGTTTATTTATTTCACATAAGGTTGAATCATGTCCCATCTAGTTGAATCATTTCGTATTTAGTTGAGCAATTTTAAAACACAGCGAATGGTTCTAAAAAAGCATGAATTATTTGCCAACCGAACGAGTCACTTGTATACGACCTGCTAAGTCATTGCAAAATATGCCAAGCCATTTCACTTGAACTATATGAATCAGCGCAATAATAGACGAATGAATGAACAAAAAGTGAATCGTTTCAATTTTAAACAAATCATTTCTGGACTTGTCCAGTCATATCACTACGTTAAGCCTGCCGCACACGAGAGCTATCTGCTGAGCAAAAAGTTACTCGTGCCTGTTAGCTCAGCCGATAGCTCACCGATCAAACATGTTTGATACGTGAGAAAAGGTTGCATGAGGCAAAAAACTCAGTAAAATGTACCCGCACACGGTGAGCTATCGGCTGAGCTAACAGGCACGAGTAACTTTTTGCTTAGCAGATAGCTCTCGTGTGCGGCAGGCTTTAGGTTCAAGCATTTCTAAACATGATGACTCGTTCGTGTTTGTAATGAATGATTTCTGTTTATGTCCATTCATTTCACACGTGTAGTATTTTTGGTGGTAACGGCCGCCCATAGTTATGTCCAAGACTGCAGGGTATAATTATGACGTAGTTATAAAGAGGTTGAATAATTATATTACGAACATTTTTCGAAGCTGCTCCTATACATGGTGCATATAAAAAAGGAGACCTTTAGAAATCAAACGTATTGTTAAAATTTGAATGCCTTTCAATTGCAATATGCTGAACCGTAGTGCGTGAAATATTGATGGCGCGCATACATTAGAAGAAGGAGACCTTTAAAAATTAAAGGTCTCCTTTTTTATACACCCTGTAGTAAGGTCTGTCTAAATAAATGTGTAAAATTTGTCGAAATTTCAATATAGAAAATTTCTATCTAAAATAGACAACTTGCTACCCTGGGTGCCAGAGGTTCTTCCACGCTCGTAGGGGGGATAATGAGGGATACACGAGGATCCAACCTGGGCGGCGGCGAGCGGGAAGAACCTCTGGAACACTTCTATGGTTTCTCAGATCGAACCGCACCAATCTCGATGCTTAATAGTGTGAAGTGATCCAGAATCTGGATCACAGTGTTAATTGGTTAACGGCAGGGACTTGGTAAAACAATGACTTTCATTGGCTGTTTGAACCGTATGTCCTTCAAGATATTATCGTTCAGAATCCGTACAGGCATACGCTGTTGTTTAATATAATAATATTATATTTATACTACATAGTCAGGCGTAAATATACAGGGTGTATAAAAAAAACGCAACCTCGGAATTTCCCAAGAAATCGACATTGTTTTAAAGACAAATATTTTAGGCGCCTGGGAATTTAAAATAGCACAACTGTCAAAATTACTGCACACGCGAGTAATATGATCATTTAATCACAACAACAGTAATATGATCAATTCCCAGGGGCCTAAAATCTTTTATGCTTAAGAATTGCAAAGTATTTCTTAGGAAATTCCGAGGTTGCGTTTTTTTTATACACCCTGTATATGCCTTTAGTTTTGCGAGAGGATTTCAACAACTCGGTCGCGGTTGATTCGATTTTGAAATTTTTTACTGGACGGTGTTACAAAACTCAATAAACATGAAAATGGTGCCTTGTTTCTGTGTTTCAGTTGATGCATCGCCGTGATATGTTTGCTATATTGCCAAGAGGGAATTTCGTGTGCGTGTCTGTCTAGTAATGGTCGAAGCATGTCAAGACAAGATGGGAGTCTTTATAGGCATATTTAACAAGTCGAGTTTATACTCGTCAACGACATGATCCCGGCTATATTATAGAAACTTATAGTAAACCCGGGGACAGACTGTTTACATGACGATGACGATCGTTTACATGACATGACGATCGTCAAAGCAAGCGCCTTTCACTTCTGAATTCATGGGTTCGATTCTCGCCATGGACTCATATGAAAAGAGTCGGTCAGCGCTCTGCCGAGTCGTGGGAAAAGAATGACTGGAGAACCGCGGGTAATTAATGAGCGCGGAATGATGGGAGTATGTGCAATATATACACGTATTAATGTACATATTTTTAATGGGATTGAGTGAAAATTCTTAACTTCAATATATCGATTTAAATTTAATAATTTAAGTTTATTTACGTATTTCTGAAACAAAGTCACGAGTTCCTTTTTCCAATCCAAAAGATAAAACTACATGCTTCCGATAACTTTATACCAACTATTCGACCAATAGTATTCCGTTTATTCGTATATCTCAATTTCTTAGACCAACATACTCATAATCGAATAAGAGTGAAAAACATTTTTTTAAACATGACAAGGTTATTGTATACTACAGTTTCGCGTGACGCATGCACTTTAGGTGCAACAAAAAATGCTTTAGATAAGATAAGATAAGATAAAACTTTATTTGACTACGCTGGCCACTTCAACCGGAGCTGCTTTCCAAGTGGGGCGTAGATAAATTGTGTAACAAAAATATATAAAATACAAAATCACTAAGAATATTAAGAACTACGAATACAAATACATATTGCAAAACAAATGGTGTACAAAAGTCAAATAGCTAATTCGTTATTAATTTACTTACTTTTATTTATTGATTTTGTCACACACATTAAAGATATACATTTACATAGAGATATAACAATAACAATAACTAGAAAATGCTGTGACAGGAGAAGAAAACAGAAACTAAATTCCAATCGATATTCGACCCCTTAACAATTGATGGATAACGAGACGTACTAGGACAATTATGCACGAACATATCACAGATTGCACGCAACTTAACATATAGGATACTGTACAACGAATTTTAGAGTATAATTATTTATGGTGGTATATAGGTAGCCAGTTTGGCTTTGTGTAGATGGTGCTTGAAAATCTGTAGGGAATGGGCGCCTTTGATGTTCGGTGGTAGATTGTTTCAGAGGATGACGGTGCGTGCACGGGAAATAGGATTGTCTGAAGAATTAGTCTTGATTATTGGAAACGATTTTGTTATAGTTGTTAGGGTCGAAGTTGCGTATGGCATAGGGTTAGTTGCAGGTGTAAGGTATTGATTAAAGGTGGCATTAACAAGGTTGTTTTTGATTTTGTATAAAGTTGTTTTGATTGGGTCATAAAGTTCACGCCTGTGTTCAAGAGGGAGAATGTTTAAATATATTAGTCTGTCTCTGTAGTTGTAACATCACGAGGAGGGTGGTTCAGAATGAATTTCGTTGCTTGTTCCATTAACATTATACTATTGCTGCTAGTATTATTTTTAATATTGTTACTGTTACTGTTACTGTTACAAAAAAATAAACATTAAAAAAATCAATAATTATATGAAAGCTTTGCCTTCAGTCTTGTAATTTCAACTCTCGTGGCTTTGCAACAACTAGAAAATCATCTGGTAGAGAGAAGATTTTCGGGGTCGTCACTTTAGTACTTGGCGTCTCTGCTCCTTTAGGCAATTCAATATTGTAATGATGTAATAACAGTGAAGAAAAAGAAAACATCATTATCTTCGCCAACGATTGACCAGGGCATTCTCTACGACCAACGCTAAACGGCATGAATCCATGTAGTTTATTCCAGCCGACGAACTTGCCATCCTCATCCAGAAATCTTTCAGGTTTAAATTTCTCCGGTTCTGGCCATTCTCGTTCATCTTCATGCACCTTCGGAATATTCAGGCCAACAAATGTTCCTTTTGGAATGTGATAACCAGCGGTGGTTGTGTCACGAATCGTGTTTGTTCCGATGAACGCCGTCGTACCTGATGCCCTTCCGACTTCACATAAGGTAGCTTGAAGATATGGGAAACTTTTTGCATCTTTCCAGTTCGGTAGACGATCACGTCCCACGACTTCGTCCAATTCCTCGTGTATTTTGCTCTGCACTTTGGGATATAAGACCATATATAGAAAAAACCAAGTTAGCCATGTTGAGCTAGTTGCTGCTCCCGCAAGAACCACATTCAGCATCAAGCCTGGAATACCAGTTTCTTTCGAGTAAAAGAAAAGTAACAGTGAAAATATCTCCGTATTTCTCAGCTAGTTTATGAAATGGTCTGATAGGATCTGCAGAGATGATTTGAGGAAGGTTGCCAACGAAGGGATAGGGAAATGGTCCAGCAGGCATGTTCTTTCTTCTCATATAGGTTGAGATGAAATACCAAATGAACCAAACGAGAAACAAAGTTACAAAAACCTCGATAATCATCATGTACCTGTAAAAAACAAATTTGCTTTCTTTAATTATAACGGGGCAATCTATCTGGAGTTGTATCATGGTGGAAGTATATGCAGCAGAACAGCGAATCAAATTTGCAATGTTTTGCTTTATCCATTTGCTTCGGCCAATTTTGTGCGAGATATCTGCTGACAATACAAACCCGCACGAGTAAGAGGAATGTCGCTAAATTTGACCAAACGTGTTTCTCACCTCTGCTGACGCCATATTGACGCCGTAATATTACGCTAAAATTTGCGCGATTAACAGAAACGAAACTTGTAGGCGAGTAAAATTTTAATACAGCAATTCGATTTTTGAACGTTTTTTATTTGTGGTTGTTGGCTTCGTTTTTTAGCAACCATTTTTTTAAAGTCCATTGCATGATTATAGGAAGGACACAGAGGTACGAGAACTTTCGAAAACTAAACAATTGTATACAAATACAACTTTGGCGTAACTTTACACATCGGAACTACCTCAGATTACGACGGAAATGTCCAATAATGAATAATCCCTACTATTCCGAAATTTGAAGTGAACAAATGATCTCCCAATATAAAATATCGGTTTTAAGAAACAGCATAATTATTTGGTTTTGAGGCTTTCGGCAAAATTTTGGAATATTTTAATTTTTGTGACATCATGATTGTGCTCTTCTTCTTATGCTTCTTCATAAATCGCCCTCTATGAAATTGAAGGGCAGGGAAATATATTTGTGTGATTTCAAAACTATTCATATTTTCTGAATCAAAAGGCTCTAATCTTTTAACAGATATGCTTTGATGAACAGGTTTAGTAAAAACATGCAATTCCTAGCGGAATATTCAGAGGCAACCATTGGGACGGTTACAGACTATGGCAGACAGTGATGCCGTTTTCGGTATCAACCCGAATTTTCATGTGAAAATACTTTGATTAATGAGTTAATTAATAAAGCTTTGAAGAATCATTTAGAAGTAATCAAGTTTTTTCCTATTTTTAGCAAAATCACGATTTTTGCATGATGCATTATTGCTGTCAATGATTTAATAATAAACTAGAGGGCACTCAGAGACTGCATACGTCCGCTCACATTAAATTTCGGTCGTGTGAAATGCAACTAAGACAATAAATAATTAGGACTGAAGCTTAATGAGGTTTATCATCTCATTGTCTTTTTAGTACTGCGTGCATACATTATACAAGCAAGTTTATACATGCCCATAGCATTATAAACTTAAGTTAATGAAACAAGCGTTAGGACAAGAGTAAAGTTGTGCAAAGTCTCCTGGAGTACAAAGGTCTGGTACAAAGGTCAATCTGTGAATCGTGTGATCATACACGTGCAAAGCGCAAGGCTGAATTAACAACAAACCATTCTCAAATCTCTTCCCATGCGTGCGGGAAAATAGACCAATCAGGTTTCACCTCTTCGTCTGCATAGTTTCCTGCTTGGATCAGTAAGCCTCATTGTGTCACTTGCAAGCAAAATTGTATGATCTCTGTGGCAAAGTACTTCAAAATTATACTTTTCGAAAAGATATTTCGTGGATATAAAACAACGGTCAGTAATATTCAGTGAGACGCAGTTTATTGAAATATAGCTCTGCCGCGGGCAAGCGCTTTTACTCTTCTGGTGGACAAAGGAATACGTTGGCTCAAGTATTGATGCATAATTCGTGAGACGCAGTTTATCAGTCAAATATAACGTATAGGACAACATCAACATTTTTTATTAAAATTTCCGCCATTTTGTTCAGGAAACTTCATGTTATATACCATTATTGTACTAGTTCAAGTCTCTTAGCAGGGGGAGTTGCACGCGGTATTACGCATTTTTATCATTCTGATTCTTCTGAGGAAAATATACAGAAATAAATAAAAATATAGATACAGCCAATTGCAGTTGAGCTTGCAGCTTGCATTTTAAACGCGTTGTTATATCGTTGAAAAGTATGCGTTCATTCCTTAGAAACACGCCGTTGCTAGGGGCGTAACGTGAACTTTTGGCGGGCATTGTTGAACTTCTGAACGGCGTGCAAACAAACGTATAACGAGTTAAATATTTTGTAAAAACGCCGCTTAAGCCTGCGACGGAACAGTAAGGTATTTTTAGAATGCCTGCAGTCAAATTAGAACTCCCTGGTCGGTTTTGTGACAAAATCTAATTTAATGTGACAAAATCTAATTTAATTCGTCAACGCCAAGAATAGAAAAACATGTTTACGTCGTTACAACGCGCGCCAAAAGTTAACGTTGCGCCCCTAGCAACGGTGTGTTTCCAAGGAATGAACGCATACTTTTCAACGATGCAACAACGCGTTTAAAATGCAAGCTGCAAGCTCAACTGCAATTGGCTGTATTTTTTCACAATATTAAAATGCAAAAGGTAATAATACATGTTTGTATATAATCAGGAACTAATCTACTATTCTTTATTGTACCAACTTTTGGGTTTTTTGCCTCACCTTGATGTGAAATTGCAAAGACTGTCACTATGCTATATCCAAAGACTCACTCGACTTGTCCTTGGTAAAGTTGTTTATTTTACTTTTACTGAAATTATGTACATAATTTTAGCCTTACAATGTGAATAGGCAATTTTTCTTTCAAATTTTTGTTAACAATGAATAAGGAGCACAATATACTTGTTGTTTAATTAATAAATGTTAGACCTATTTGTTGTTTAGTATAAAATGTTAGACTTAGTCACCTAGGTAATTTATTAACACAAATAGACCATTGCCCATTAGTAGCAGTTGACTTCAATCAAATTAGCTCATCCATTTAGTAAATCTGCACTTAATGAGTTCCATCACAGTTAAAAGAATAGATGGTTTGGCTGAAACTCTCAAGCTCATTATTTATGTTAGTCAACATTTATTCATAAATCTGGTCCTTCATCCTCGTGTGTATTGTATTCTTGCCAAATCCACCTTGTATTCTTGCAATTTTCAATTTACCCTATTGTTCGAGTTACGTTGTCTTAGGATAGGTAACTTTCCTAAGACATTGCTATTGGTTAGTTGGGCAAAAATACAGAGACCAGATTTATGAATAAACCAGTGGTGTAACTTTACTTTTTTGACCACTTGCTCTCAGGGCAAGTTAATTGGACATGAAAATTAGTTGCCCTGAATAAAATTCATTTGCCAGGGGGTATAAATCAAGGGGGCAACATGTCGACTCATTCTCCCACTGCTCTATATGACTATGTTATACTGCCTTAGATCTAGCTTTGGCCCACAAAAAACAAAATTTGAATCAAGTACATGCGCCATAAAAAATTATCCGATAATGAAAGCCGAGCTTTCTGTGGCAAGAGGCAACTTGCCCAATCGGACAAGATAAAACGTTTACTTGCCCGTCATGATATTCACTTGCTCCGGGCAAGTGTTAAGTTACACCTCTGTAAACGTTAACTAACATAGACGAGTTATATTGTTATTCTAATGAGCTTCCAAACCATCTATTCTATTAACTATGGTATGTTCCATTTTCTTGTATTATAATAAAATTGTTGCTATCATGACATTGAGCTTTATAAAAAAAACTTTTGGAAGATGTCTTTCACTCTAAGACAGACTGACAGCCTACTTTTGGTCTGTTTATATGGAGTTAACCCAGCCTAGATTAGCCATATTTTTTAATCACTTTATTGTTATTAAAGTATTTACATTAGCAAATGGTGGCCATACAGGACATAGCCCCAATTGATTACAGCTACAATACAAGAAGCTTGCTTGGTGTTTCAATTTATATGACACTGTTGAGGCAAGCATATGCATGGGCTTGCTAGAACAAAGGTACTAAGCAAAAAAATATATTCACACAAGCAAATCTCAAAGTCATGCCACCCAGAGACATGAATTGGTCGAACTATTTGAGGTTTTAACAACATATTGTCATGATAAATCATCACCTTAATAAGCTCTAATCCTATTTGAGCTGCCACTCATTACCAAGCACTTGGAGAAGGGATAATTTATTAATTTATATTTGGCCAGGCAGGCCCTAGAAATTTAAAGTAATCTGGCATCACTATACCTACATACCAATATGCATTAGTTACATAAACCTTAATCTTTCCAGTTGGGCTAGCCCAGCTGCCTAGCCAAGACTCTTTTTTCCATGCCTTAGATCTTGGATAACAGCTGGGCATTAAATAATACTCTATTCACATCAATCTATTGATGTAAATAACATTTCTTCATTTCCTTTAGGGGTACCCAAGCCAGCCGGATACCCGAGCTAGCTCGCTTTGCCAAGATCTAACGTCGCTATGTAATTTTAAACTAATATTCATCTTGCATTTATATGGAACTGGGCTGGCCTGTCTAGGCAAGATCTTGAGAAGTAAAAAATATTATATTATACTACTGTATTTATAGCAGTGATACCAATGATCTGATTTGGCTGGGATGAAATCAACTCGGGTTACCTGGGCTGGCTCGCCTAGGCGATTAGAAAGTTTCAAAGTTAAAATTTATTTTGAAATCTCTCTGAGGGATAAAACCTTCAAAACTTTATTGTTGACAAAAATTTCAGGTAGACAATACCCAGGAAAATTGCCTATTCACATTGCAAGGCTAAAATTTCAATAATAAATAAAATAAACAACTTTACCAAGGACAAGTGAGTCTTTATGGATGACAAGAACAGTAGATTAGTTCCTGATTATTTACAAACATGTATTATTACCTTTCGCACTTTAATATTGTGGAAACATATCTATATTTTTATTTGTTTCTGTATATTTTCCTCAGAAGAATGATAAAAATGCGTAATACCGCGTGCAACCCCCCTGCTAAGAGACTTGAACTAGTACAATAACGGTATATTACATGAAGTTTCCTGAACAAAATGGCGGAAATTTTAATAAAAAATGTTGATGTTTGATCGTAAAATACAAAAAAACTGCAGGTTTGTGCGAGTGACAACAAGTGAATTCGAACTCAGCGTATAAAAATCTATAGATTCATGTAAATTTAAAGTAGTGCCCGAAGGGGGGCAACAAAAATCGTTTTCTAAGCGACTTTTGGGGCCAGGGAATACGGCCTATACCGCTGATTGTCATGTTAGATTTCTTAAAATTAATGTACAGTGTATATACAGTAGAACCCCGTCGGCTATCTCAAACTGCAAAGGGAAACGAAAAAAAGTTCGAAATAGCGTTGGTTCGATATACAAAAACCTAGTCTGTATCGAATTACAAAATAAGTTACAATAATTATATTAAACAAACGTGGATGATCATGATTGAGTCTTTTATTGATCGGTCATTTGTGTAAAAAATACGGTAGATACTGCATATTTTTTTTCTTGCGCTCCGAAATCATGTTTTACGCTTTTCTGTAATCTGATTGGCTACACGAGCTGTCCGTATGAGCCCGTACGGCCCGCGCGAGATTTAAAGCCGCAGAGTCAATGTTTTTATTTTTAAAAATGTAAAGACGAGTTTAAAGGCTACTTTTTGTATCTGCGAATGCAGATACTATGCTACAGTGCGTGTAAGTTAGTGACCTTTAGCCAATCAGCAGATACGTTAGTTAGTGGACTTTCTTGCTTCTAGTTCTAGCCAATCAGCGGTGGCAATATATCATCTGTTTTGACTCTAATCTCTATGCATACTTTATGTCTTTATATTAAATATGGTGTATGGATGCAAATAGAGGCGAATATATGCGATTCGAGTTCGAATTATCCATCAACGAAAACCCTTAACATTTTATAAAGTTCATTGAATCGAGTGAGATACAGAAAGAAAACAACAACAGCAAAAAACATCACATTCTTTAAACGCAACGTATCGCTAATCAAAAGGTTAGGTACGCCGTTCGCTGGCTGCGAAATTCGACTCGTAGTTTGTATACACGATCAAAATATTGTGTTTTTAAATTAACGAGGAACTTTGTCACACAGTGTGAAGTACGTGTATTCAGCCGATTATCAGGTAAATGATACATTAAAGAAAGAGCATTTTTTCTTGCATATACATCACTTACTATAGACGCCTTATATTTTACTGGGAGATGAAGACCACGTTCTGCCCATCTAGTCTTCCATGCACTG
This sequence comes from Paramuricea clavata, assembly GCA_902702795.2. Taxonomy (NCBI): domain Eukaryota; kingdom Metazoa; phylum Cnidaria; class Anthozoa; order Malacalcyonacea; family Plexauridae; genus Paramuricea; species Paramuricea clavata. Next base: position 16,589 of record CACRXK020005487.1, read on the forward strand.
GCTGAACAGTAATTCAATTGTGCCAACAGTTGTGGACTTAATGTCAGTGTTTCTACTCGTGGTTGGCTGGTCATTTCGGTTCTGGCAATTTGCAGTTTGAGAAACCTAGCTTGGGAGATTATGGATGGTTTAATAGTTTCTGTAGAGATGCCACAGGTTGATGTTTAATTTCCCTTAATTAAATTCACATTTTATACCTTTTACAATGTTTGCATCATATACAGTTTTAAAACTAAAAGATATACATCAAATATCAACACATATTTAAATGTTGCACTGTATCCGGGTACAGTATATCCAATGTGAATGCATTTTAATGAGTGGCAATGTGCCCTGATGTGGCCTACTCTATTATTTTACTCTCTCTAATGGCAGATGATTTTACTCGTCAGGGGGAGAATGCTGCCACTCAATTGGTTATTACAAATTATTATATAAAATATAGTGCTTTAAATAGTACTTCGAACACTGATAAAAGTGATAATCTCACATGTGAGATAATCTCACATGCGAAAATTATCGCTTTTCAATTATCGCTTTTCTGTAAAAATTATCGCTTTTCAAAGACTGTCCTTTATATAATAAACAGAAAAATACATGGGTGCTTGGAAATACTAGATTTATTTCTCGAAATCTGGTATTTCCGCGCACCCAGGTATTATTCTCTATTTAATCAGAGTATCTGCCCATGCACCCTGTTAACCCATTAAGTGGCAATGCGGCATACTCTATTATTTTAATGTGCTGAGTGATTATATTACTACCTGAAATAAACAAGCAGTTTTGTTATTTCAGGTAGTAATATAACCACTCAGCACATCAATTTCACATTGGTACTACCCACAATGGTACAACCAGTTTTAGTATTATGCTTGGGATGTTACTCTGAGTGTATATATTCACAATTGGATATTTTCGAACTGAGTCTAGTTCCTTCGATATCAGTGTAATCTAATAATCATGATATTTGCTGTGTTGGTGTAGTGTACTCGGGTGAATAAGATGCTTGTTATGCCTGGTCACGGTGGGAATCGAACCTACGACCTTTGGAATACTGGCCCAATGCTCTGCCAACTGCGCTACGCGGTCAGTCGGTTTGAGTATTGGATATTTTCGAACTGAGTCTAGTTCCTTCGATATCAGTGTAATCTAATAATCATGATATTTGCTGTGTTGGTGTAGTGTACTCGGGTGAATAAGATGCTTGTGATGCCTGGTCACGGTGGGAATCGAACCTACGACCTTTGGAATACTAGCCCAATGCTCTGCCAACTGAGCTACGCGGTCAGGTCGGTTCGAGTATGTGAGATAGTATTCCAAAGGTCGTAGGTTTGATTCCCACCGTGGCCAGGCATATTTTTTTCAAGCCTGCCCGGTGTGGATATACACTCAGAGTAACATCACAAGCATCTTATTCACCTGAGTACACTACACCAACACAGCAAATATCAGTTTTAGTATTAATTACTCTATTATTTTACTCTAACTCCAGAAATTTTACTCGTCCAGGGGGAGAGTGCTGTCACTCAGTGTGTTAAATTTATTCCAATGTCACTCAACATGCTCCCCATCTCGCCTTGTGACATTACCTTGTTAACTTTTATCTATGTTGTAAATTTTTACATTCTGTAAAGTAAATATATTTAACCCATCAAGTCGCATTGCGCCCTGATCATGCACCCTACTTTAAGCCAGACGATTTTACTGATCAAGGGGAGAGCGCTGGCGCTTAATGGGTTAAGTTGTCTATTACTGTTACAATCTGGACCTTTCATTGTGGCGCTATTCGCAGATACATGTACACCTGGCGTACCTATTTTTAAGACAATGAAGAACAGTGAAAATGAATTTTACTATCGTAAGTCCGATCGGAGCCCAAGAACTGGCAGAAGCAACTTTTGCCAAAAAAGGCATGTAATCTTGAGCGATGATAGTGACTCGGACTAAATATAACCTTTTTGAGGTTTTTCTGTTAGATTTGATTCCTTTATAACTTCCATTGGATATTATTTAATTTATATATTTAAACGACTTTTGTTCGCTTGAAAAGTGCTTGTACTGTATTCAGTATGTTTCGTTTTTGAAATTTTTAAATGAAAATGTCAGGTGACTTCCTTATTTTACAGCTTCATTCACGTGAGGGAGGGGAGTTTGGGGAAATTCAGAGGGGGGGGGGGGTAAAAAAAAATTATTTACCGGTATGGTCGGTCCGTATAGAGAAATATTTCCCTCGGTCTTAAAAACGTCCTTCGGCCTCTGGCCGTTTTCAAGACCTCGAGAAATATTTCTCTATACGAACTTCCACAAACCAAAAGTATTAGTATAGGTAATGGCATGGTTTCGAGTGCAATTTGGATATAACATGCACGAGTGCATGAGTTTTTCAAAGACCTCAAAATAGCACACGAGTCTGAAGGATGAGTGCTATTTGAGGTCTTTGAAAAACTCACGAGTGCATGTTTATCCAAATTTCACGAGAAACCATGCTATCACTTATTAATAATTTACATAAAAATGTTCGAGATCATTGTAGTTTTAACTTAACACGTTTATAGTGAACATTCCACTGGCAAAGTTTTCCTGGCTTTGTTATTCACATTATACAAGGGTAACAACGCTAACAGGCTACTTTGAAAATTCCTCTGAACTATGCACTAGTTTTGTTAGTCTTATTTAAGGTAAAGGGCGCCGTGTTTGTTTTGTTTTGGAGCAATCTGTGACCGTTATTTCTTTAAACTAAACTGCTTTAAACTGATTGGTTGATTTTATCATCACATTGCTTTTCCACCAATCGGATCAGTTTGTTACAGATTTTTGCACTGTGATTACAGAAAATTGCACTGTGATTACAGAAAATTGCACTGTGATTACAGAAAATTGCACTGTTATTACAGAAAATTGCACTGTGATTACAGAAAATTGCACTGCTGTTTGGGATTAACTGCACTGAAGTCAACCAATCACAGTCGATTAATGTTTTTATATATATTATTACTATAGGTAATGGTATGGTTTCGAGTGCAATTTGGATATAACAATGCACACGTTAGTTTTTCAAAGACCTCAAAATAGCACGAGTTCGAAGGACTCGTGAAAAACTCACGAATGCATGTTTATCCAAATTTCACGAGAAACCATGCTATTACTTATTAATAATTTACATAAAAATGTTCGAGACAATTTTAGGTAAAGGCTTTTCCATTAACAAAAAAAAAGATAAAAGCCATATTTTCCTACGTAGCGGGGCACCGTGTTTGTTTTGCTTTGAAGCAATCTCTGACCGTTACTTATTTAAACTAAACTGCTTTAATCCGCACATTGTCTTTCCACCAATCAGATCAGTTTGTTACAGATTTTTGCACTATGATTACAGAAAATTGCACTGCTGTTTGAGATTAACTGCACTGAAATCAACCAATCACAGTTGATTAATATTTTTATGTATATTATTAAACGTATAATAATATACATGGAAATATTACTCGACTGTGATTGGTTGTCCTTCGTTGTGATTGGTTGTCCTTCGTTGTGATTGGGAGTCCTTCGTACTCGTGCTATTTCGAGGTCTTTGAAAAACGCACGTGTGCATTGTTATATCCAAATTACACTCGAAACCATACTGTTTCCTATACTTAACGCCATGCAAACCTACAAAGAACTTAAAAATTAAATTTGATTAATATTGAAGCGCAGAAGCTGATAAATGAAGTATTGGGTTTCTTACGCCCCCAGGGGTGGAAAAAGTATCGGAACCTGGGAACCTAGTTCCCAGAAACTTTTTTGAGTTCAGAGTTTTGCAGAACATTTTCCAGAAAATATTTCAACATTTTGAGATAACTCTGTTTACTCAACTTACAAGTTACACTACTGTTCTACTTTATTTACACTGTACATGAGCTAACATCTGCATCCTTTTAAATAGTTGACAGAAATTAATTCACCCCTGCCATCACAATGAGGTAAAATGGTAAATATATGCTCTGCAAAGTCTTCAATAAAATGAAAATTAAATAGTAAATTAACAAATAAAAGTAATGGAATAAGATGATAGGACACTTAGTTAAGCGTTAGATCCTTACTAGTTGGTCATAACTCATAACTGTGGTATATATATAACAGACAACTATATTGTGATGTATGAGCATACAAAAACCTGCCTAAAGCCTGTTATCACTAAAGTCCAAATAATACAATTATGTATGAATTTGTTTTGTTATTTTTGTAATTGCAACATTACAAATTTTACAGGAAATTTCTAGCCTTCGACCCAGGTTCACAGAAAGAAAAAAAAATTCCACCACTGTGCGCCCGTATTGTAAAAGCTCACTTACACTCAATGAGTGGATGTTCAATCTGAGCTTCTCTCGAGTGTCATTGCTGTTTTTGGATAGTTGGAGGGTTAGTGTCGTACTATGTGACTACTCACCTTCCAGCTATTCAAAAACCGCTATGACACTCAAGAAAAGCTCTGATTGAACCCCCACTCATTGAGTGAGTGAGCTTTTAGAATACGGGCGTTAGACACTTTCCAATTTGCTACTAAAGACGGCCACCTACCTAACCTAGTCTATATATAGTCTATATATATATATATATATATATATCTATATCTCCGCTAGAAGGAGAATGCCTAAGCAACAATGTCATTTACCCAGCCACTGTGAAAACCAACGATGCAAAGGAAACATACATCGGCCTTACTGGGGATCGGTTCAAAACACGATTTAACAATCACACGTGTTCATTCCGTGACAACAACAAGAGAAACTCCACAGAGTTAAGCAAGCACATTTGGTCCCTAAAAGACAATAACATTAGATACGCTGTAGACTGGAAAATAATGGCCCGTGCAAATCCGTATTCAAATATTGGGAAAAATGTAATTTATGTATAATGGAAAAATATTTCATCATTTGTAAACCGGAAACTTGTACTCTTAACAAAAGAAACGAACTGGCTAGTGCATGCAGGCATGCAAACAAATTTTTAATTAAAAACGGTTAGGCTTTATGACACTATGAACGATCGGTATATAAATGGGATATTTTAGTCTAATCTGATCATGCACCTGAAGAGAGAGGATCTAGAAAGGGCCTCTCGAAACAGAACTGTAGTGCTTTTCAATTTTTAATGAACATTCTTAGGTTTTAATCTTTCATTTTAATTTTAACTTAGCTCCACTTTGGTGTAGAGCACTATATGGCAGAAGGAGAAAACCAATTTGTATATATATATTGCTATATGTATATATATATATATATATATATATATATATATATATATATATATATATATATATATATATATATATATATATATATATATATATATATATATAGTTTACTAACATATATTTTAATTGAACTAATTTTAGGTACGCAGTTGTGTTTTGGACAGCCTGTTAATTCTGATCTACTAAAGTTGGTTACAGAAGAGGTAGCTGAACTCCGTACATCTGTCGAGAAATGGATATTTCAAAGTGATGCAGAGGTTTGAGGGACTTTCTTTTTTGGCTAGCAATTGTTAGATAAGTAGTAAGACATGATATGAAAAAACTGTGCTGAACGATCAATGAAGGAACACTAAAAATTAAATCATTCTAAATTTTACATATACACAATTTATTAACACAGGAACTGTTCTTCTCAAGCTTCAAGAATGCAAAATTTTTGTCGGCGGTTGTCGGCGGCAGTCCCCTGACCACCTTACGTAAACCCCTCCCCGAACAATAAGTTGCTTCTGATGGCACTGCATACGGTTCACAGCTGTTATGGCGACTATAATAGCAGAGCGCTGGGACCATACCTGCATAAAACCTGAGCTTTTAGAGAATTTTTGAAATAGGAAAATCCTTAAAATATTCTGCGAAAACTGTTCACGGTATGTTTAGAGCTCGTCAATAGAGAAGTTCAGTCAATAGGTTATTTGTTATACAGCTAAAAACAATATAATAAGGGCATTAATTTCAGTTCATTGTTTGATTAAGTTATGTAGAACGGCTATTATTACACACTAAGCCAGATTTAAAAATTTCTGTAAAGGTAAAACAATAAGAACCTATTTTTATGTTCGGTATTTAATATCATGATAATATTCTAAAACAGAGCAGTTTTCAGTGCATGTTTATTTTAATTTGGCAAAAAGCCGTTCGGTGGTTGCAAGCCAGTTTCACTCTATAACATTCTAAATGTTTTAAATATGGTCTTAAGACACGTAATAATTTGAAAACAACGTTCTTAGATGAACCGAAGTAAAATATATGTTATTTTATATAAAAAAACGTACTGGGGCATGTCAAATGTTTTTAGACTTTTGACTCGGAAAAGAGTTCTTTTTCTCGCTTGCGGTCAGTGACGTAACTTTGTGCTTAAGGGCCCGCAGCGTGATTAAAAAAAGAGACGGCTCATAATCTTACACATTGAAAGTGTCGATATGGTGGGTAGGGGCGTCAGGGATGTATCAAATGTGCTTAAATGCCTCAACTTTGGCTCTTTGTCATCCTTGTTCTCGACTGTTGCTCCTAATATATGTTGCATTACTTGTACTATGTAGAAGAATACAGTGAGGGAGAGACTTAATGAAATGCTCTGCAGAATTGGAGAGGTTGAAAAGCTTGCAGCCGATAACTCGAAGGGAGTTAAACGTCATTCGAAGGAACTTGAACATCACTCGAACCAACTTGAATCTCACTCAAACCAACTTAAAGATGTTACCAAAAAGCTCAAAAAGGAAGATGATGTTAAGCAAAAAGAGAATTATTCACAATTTGCAGAGAAAAAAGGTATTTATTTGTTCGCACTAAAACATGATAAATTTATAATTCATTTCACTACAGCACATATCTTGGATAGCATGAATAACTATAAGAGTATATGAATCGGTCAGGCAACCATTGAGGCAGTTGGTCAATTAGGCAGTCCTTCAATCATTTGTCTCATTTGTGTCAATCACGTGCCTCATCAAAAATTTAGCGCCTGAGGGTGTGTGGTGAAAGTATCAAATTACATCAACATGCTTCCAGTGGGATACTCGTTGAAAACATAAATTTTGCGAATTATTAAGTTCAAAATACTTGCTAATTTTTGTTTATTTTCTTTGCTTTGAATTTACAAGAACATTCTTACATTCTTACTTACAGTCAAGTCCAATCTCGTACCCAGAGCAATGCCTGTGCGCGGGCTAGGATGGCATTGGCTCTGGGGAAATTGACAACCGGAACCCCTAAATTTAGGGGTTCCGGTTCTTTGTCGGCATGCACGATTGATAAACGTTAAACCAATCACAGCACCGGAAAAATTCAATTTCCCCAGAGCCAATGCCATCCTAGCCCGCGCACAGGCATTGCTCTGGGTACGAGATTGAGTCAAGTCAAGAAACCAAGCAAATCGTTATTCGCAGTGCTCGCTCGTGTTATTCAATGCATGCTCTCTTCACACTCGAATGCGGTTATAGCAAACGTTTATTGTAATGTTTTTAAAATAGGCCATTACATTTGTCCTTTCTTGTAAACGTTGATACGCTTTGCACCGATTCACTTGTTACTACGCGTCTTGTTTTTAAGATTTTTAAAAGAAACAGTATTGTCTAGAACTGGCCCAAATATTAGCAAATGTAAACATTTGATAATAGCCGAACAGAGAAATGTCCATAAGCATAGAGGAAATTTCAGTCATTGATTTATCTGGATTTAGTACATAATTCGTATTCGGTAATTATAGTAAGACTTTTAATCATTATATTGTGTTAATATACTATAATCTATATCACAAATTTACAGTGTCAGATGCGCGCACAGACCGTCATTTGGCGTCATACGAATACACATAAATTTTCGAGTTTCTACTTCTACTAACATTTTTAAAGTTTTCATTGTACATCACCTGTTTATCTCTAATTCATTAATCATTTGCTACTTATATTTATTTGATAATGTCATACAGTGAATAATACGTTTACACACAAGCAATCCTGGATATGATATAGAGGATGCAAGCTGTCCATTAAAAAATAACGGTATTCTATTTCACAAAGCAAAAATTTAAATCTCACTTGTATTATTAAGAGTGGCAAGGCAAAAAAATTAAAGCTTATTCATGTCAAAACGAAAGCTGGTTACAACATTTATAAAGGTGGTGAACACTACTAAACAGTGCTCATTGAAAGACATGCATAATATAATTTGTCGTTTGACTTATCTTTGGTGTATGATTTTAATACCGTAGATTTTCAACAGACAGCTATGTACTTTGACATATACCATGATCGTTGGTTTCAGCAATGCCAAGGGCCAATTTTATAGTCTTTTGACGGGCTTTAAGTTTTTTTTTATAAGGCCTTTAGATCAACAATCTGGATACAGTTGGCGATATTTCGGAAATCAAAAGATCTCGCTATTTCGTTGCAATTCCACATCTCATCAATAAATAAATTCTTTTGGTCCGAGTATCAGGATAAACTTTAATACTAAATAAATAACAACCACACTGTTCGGTCCAGAGATATATATTTTCTTGTAGGTTTAATATTGCCACACTGCACAAGCGGCAAGCCGCCGCAAGCGTGCTTTCTTTGGCAAGTCTATAATGAAATCTGATCCAACTTGCTTGAATTGTAACTCGACACCAGATTTAGAGTAGAACGTCACGATATAAATGTTAATTTAAGAGTTCTCTTTACGATTTCTTGTTGCAAATTTACAGTAAATTTCATCACCCAAAGTTGCAATTTTAAAACGCTACAAACACGCTCCTTTCCCACCCCTCTCTCAGTTACAATTAAATTTACCTCCCAGAATCTGGGAGGCACGTGACCAGCCGCAGCCAGGGTCTCTCCCAGATGACAGAAGGAGAGACCCTGGGAACGAGGTTGGTGGCGGATTCGTAAAATACGACAAATACCGAGTTTTTCCGACGAGCATTTTCATGCCGGGTTTTCGTCAAGGAAACGCAAAGAAATATTGATTAATGATTATTCGCCGAAAATTTACGTAATTGAGCGCTTTAGAAAAATAAATCGAGGTAGGTAAAGCTTTACTGTTTTTAGCTTATCTTATATTCAGTTATTTGTTGTTACTGTGGAGCCGTTTTGCTCGCACTGATTTATATTTATCAATTATCAGGCGTTTATATTTATATATCGTGAAAGCCTCAAAGCCGCGAACGCTATCAAAATACTCGATTTTTATATACTCAAACTGAAACAGGCCATTCTGCTCGCACTGATCATATTGTGTGCAAAGCTTCAAAACTACAGCACATTTTATAAATAACATGATATATAAATATCAAACAAAATTTGAATTATAAATAGTATTTATACATACTATTGAAATTTAATACAACGAAATAGCAACCATTGTGAAGTACGCATAAGATTCAACATGACATTCAACATGACATTCAGCATGACATTCGATATACTATGGTGTAAATTAACTTATTAAATTAATATGTTATTATTACCGTCGCTTAATAACATATTAATTTAATAAGTTAATAAGTCCAACTAAGTTAATAACATCACAAGTAATACCGATTGCCATTAGTGATCATTACATGATCTTCGTTGTTCGTAAAATAAATATCCAGCGCAAACAGAACAGTCACAAGAAAGTTGAAATTCGTAATTTAAAATATTTCAATGCTGAGAGTTTTCAAGCTGATCTGCGTGGTCAGGAATGGGAATTATTAGATAACAATCTCTGCGTTGATAAGATGTGGGACACATGGAAAACACTTTTCGTACAAGTTCTTGATAGGCATGCCCCAATCAGGGAAAAGAGAGTTAAAAGTAAACCAAATGTTCCTTGGCTCACTAGTACAATTAAAAAACAAATCCACGAACGCGATCGCCTTAAATCTCTTGCTATTAGACATAAATCCGAAAATTACTGGAACGCATACAAAACCTCTAGAAATCGCGTAACTGATGCATTGCGAGAAACAAAAGCAGCATATTATAAAGGAGAATTTAAGAAAGTCAAACATGATCCCAAACAAGCATGGGAAACTGTGAATAAAATCCTAAACCGTAAACAAGGAAGTAGAGAAATAAATTGTCTTGAAACACAGAGAGGACAAATTTCACAACCAACGGAGTTAGCGGAATGTTTTAATAATTATTTCACCAATATTGGTCCAGATATTGCCAAAAATATCGACAATGGTGACAGAAATTTCAAGGATTACATCACGACAACAACTAGTAGCTTTAATTTTCAAACAGTGTCTGAGTCGAACGTATACAGACTTCTGTTATCTCTAAATCCTCGTAAATCTACTGGAATTGACAAAATCCCTGCTAAAATTATTCGCATTGCTGCTCCTGTAATTACAAACTCATTGACAAAAATTTTCAATCTGGCCATTATAAGTTCAACTGTTCCTTTTGAGTGGAAAATAGCAAGAGTCACTCCCATATTTAAAAACGGCCCACGAAACTTATTAAACAACTATCGCCCCATTTCTATCCTCCCTGTAGTAAGTAAACTTTTTGAAAAAGTATTATACGAACAACTCCATGAGTATCTTGTTACACAGGAGTTGTTGTCCCCTCGTCAATTTGGTTTCAGGAAGTTTCATTCTACAGCCTCTGCTCTTTTAGATAGTACAAATGAATGGTTCATTAATATGGACCGTGGTTTGTTTAATATAGCTGTTTTTCTGGACTTACAAAAGGCGTTCGACACCATAAATCACGACATCCTCTTAACGAAACTTGATCTTTATGGCCTACAGAAGCCATCATTAAACCTTTTAGGATCCTATTTAGCGAATAGAACCCAAATGTGCTCCGTTAATGGCGCTCTGTCGGGCACGAAGTTGGTTACATGTGGAATCCCTCAAGGTTCAATTCTTGGCCCACTCTTATTCTTGATCTACATTAATGATCTGCCTAACAGTTTGGAGTACTCGTCGACAAGAATGTTTGCCGACGATACGACTCTAACTGTATCTGGCAAGTCAATCCAAGATGTAGAGGTGGCCATAAATCATGACCTTACCAACGTTAAACAATGGCTCACTGCAAATAGATTATCTCTTAATCTAGTCAAAACTGAGTATCTATTAATAGGATCTCGGTACAACATAAATAATTTACTTGCTGCACCAAATGTATTTGTTGGTGATACACCAATTAAAAAGGTCAAGGAAACAAAAGCGCTTGGAGTTCATATTGACGAATTTCTATTGTGGGATAAGCATATTGATAAAATTGCTAAGAAGATTTCATCCGGAATTGGGGCGATCAGAAAGCTAAAATCTTGTGTGGATCATAATACATTAATTTTGCTTATAATGCACTTCGAACAGAGAAATGTCCATA
>CACRXK020005488.1:0-24770 GCA_902702795.2 Paramuricea clavata
CTTCTGTAAACATGTTTGTTGATTAGAGATACATTTGACATAGGTGGTCAATAACATCAGCAAATATTGCAATATATATTTTGTAGGAAAATTTTTTGATTGATGGTGAAGTATATTGAAGTCTCTCTGCCAAAAAAATACTGTTTAGTTGAATTTTTCCAGTACCGTGTTCTGGATTAATGTTCTGACATTTGCTTTAGGACAATTGGTTTGGAGTATTACACCATGTGGCTGGAGAGCATGAATGGGCAGATGGCGAGTGTAACCATGGCCCATTGGTAGAAACGGAAAAGGAAAAGCCCATTCTGAACAAAAACTCAAAAGCCCTTGACGCAATAAGGAAGATTGTTACTGATCCCAGGTTTCTGAAGACATTGGATCAGTATGTGACATTCAGGTAAATGATTGTTTCATTGCTGTGCTCAGGAGCAATAGTACTATATATTACAATAGAAACATGCCTATTGTACCAACTGGTGCCCCACCCCCATTGTATTGTACCTGCGATATATAAGCTAAAACTATTTATGTTTTAGGCACACCAGCAAACTGGAAAACTTCAATTCTATGTTATTGAAGTATGCACCAAAAAGAGTTAGTTTTCAGTGAGTATGAGCACTTTATTTTATGTTTTTTGAAGCATCTAAAGAAAAAGTTATTTAACTTAACCCATTAAGCGCCAGCGCTCTCCCCTTGACGAGTAAACTCGTCTCTCGTTAGACAGAGTAAAATACTAAAGTAGGGTGCATCAGGATGCAATGCGACTCAATGGGTAGACACATGGGCCGATACGCCAGTTAACGCATTAAGCGCCAGCACTCTCCCCTTGATGAGTAAAATCGTCTGGCGTTGGACAGAGTACAATACTAAAGTAGGGTGCATCGGGGTGCAATGCGACTCAATGGGTTAACCTATTTAATTGCCATTTTGTACCCTGAAATACCCCACTTTATAATTTTACTATGTATTGAATGTCAGATTATTTACTCTGTCTAATGCCAAATGGAGAAAAAAGGGGAGGTGCTGGCACTCAATGGATTATCCATTCCAAGTAAACTTGCCTGGCAAAATACAATGGATGCATGTACTCATGTCATCTTTCATTCTACTGTATATTCCAATACTCTTATATATTTGCTATCCTTCATAGGAATGAAGCTTATTTGGCAAGGACCCTAGTGGCTGTGATCGATCACAACAACAATTTGGACAGGAATCCCTCCCTAAGTTTGAGTGGCAGCCTAAAACACCACAAGGTTTACAGTAAGAGGTCAAAAAATTGGAGAGTCCAAGTTGTTAAAGAGGAGAAATCTTATGACTTTTGGCCCACTCTTGTGTCCAGAATCATGAAAAAGAGGGTAGATGATGAAAAAACAGTTTTAAGAAAAAATGAGATGTCAAGTGATCACCCCAAAACCATTGCACCATCAATTGCAATGAAACCTGTACCAAAAACCAGTGATCTGGTACAAAGATCACTTTCCAGATTTTCTACGGTTTCTTCTACTGAATGACATGCTATGAAGATGACAACAAACCTTATAATAAATCATACTGTAATATTTAATATAGTGATTTATCTCATATTATACAGGTAATAATTGTATACTGTACATATTGACAGAGGGATGTGCAGTAAAGTACATTTGTGTAAGAACTAAAATTTGAGCTGTGAGGAATTTAGAGCAAATGAAATTCGATATCGTATTTGATATTGTTGTCTCCTGCATGGAATTTAGCTTGAAAATTTTGCTATTTATTTAAAAAAATGCAATAAACCTCTGATTGGTTGCCTGATTAAAGTTTTGTAGCATCGTATATAGCAATCTCAACTCAAATTGTTTTATCAATTTGTCTCAATTTTGCCAGAGTTACTACTGGCCTGCAATGAATTATCAAGCACAATTTGATTGGTAAAAAAGAATGAATAATGAAAAAATCCCACACTGTTATTTTGAAAATGGTTGGTGATAAACAATATTAACTTTCAGATTGGCCTTAGTGACAAAGTTGAAATGTGTTTTGTTGTATATCTCTTGGTCATGAATTAATCATTGTTTAATAATTAAACTGGTGTACATAATGTAATTGTAAATATGAAATGTCTGAGGGGTTATTCAAGGACTATATTAAAATTTTCACAAACATACAATAATGCTGTGGTCATATGTTCCTAAAATGTTGGTGCACATATAATATACACAATTGTAATAAAGATTTAATGTCCAAGGCTCATCCGTTGACGAGTAAAATTGTCTGGCATTAGACAGAGTAAATACTAAATTAGGGCACATTGTGCATTAACCTTTTAAGCCTGGTTCACATATATGCCTGCGACGATGCCGGTGGTAGCTTAAAACGTAAATTCTGTGAATATTTGTTCGCCGATTACCTCCAGTGCCACAGTTACATCAGCGGTAGGCCGGGAAAGTTGACTTGAGTTCAACTTTGCCGGTATTTCTGCGGCAAGTAGAGGCATAATGATACAGTCGCAGGCATATGTGAACCAGGCTTTAAGTGGCAATGCACCCAGATGCGCCCTACTTCAGTATTTTACTCTGTCTAGTGCCAGATGATTTTATTCGTCAAGTGGAGAGTGCTGCCACTCAATGGGCTAAAGGGTTAATTATCTTCTAGAAAGAAAATATAAGGGACTAATTAAAATGTAGGTGAATTGGATTTACCACTTTGTATCTCACAACAAAATATTTAGTGACACCTGTAACTGTGCAACTAATTGCTCATGCTCTTTTAAATCCCATGTATATTCCATCCTGTGCAGGGTACAATTGCCTTATTGCAAGTACCACACAAGAAGGACACACCCTTCTATTTCCCCTTCCTAATTTCTTGTATCTCCACAAGATGTATTGGCGATAAGCAGCCTTTCTGAAACTGTTAGTAGAATACTCGGGTTCTTCGGCTCTGATGTCACACCGCCCTCTGAACAAGAACATCTCTGTCGGTACAAGTGTTCTGAAATGTTACAAATGATGTGACACACCTGATTTTACCACAGCATTTATTTTCCTCCTCAGTGGGCATTGGCCGGCAAACACCACAAGTGCACCAGGATGGCTTAGTAGGAGGTAGAGAAGGAACAGCACCACCAAATTCCACAATATTCTTTGCATAATCCAAGCTCCCTTTTCCATTTGAAAGTAGTTCTAGGAGAACTCTGTCCTTTTGTCCTTCATCCAGTGTGCCAATGAATTTCTATTACAATATATGTACTTTGTTATGCACGTAAACAGTGACAATACAAAAATTTTATCACATGTAGGTAACTTTGGGGGCATGTGGCCCAAGTATACAGTTTGAGAATCATACTACAATATTGTATCGTGTATGTACAAGCCTCAGTCGCTCACCGTAATTTGTTGTTTTGCTTTTTCCACGGCGATCTGGTGGCGTTCAAAGGCATTTCGGCCAGCGTTGGCATTCTGGGGATCAGCTTCGCCGCTTGCACAATCCTTATTTTTGCAGCTCGCCTTTTTAGTGCCACACTTGCACATGTCGGCACAACGCAACCCATCGTCACGGCAAGGACAACCACGTTTCTTTCTGCCGCTGCCTTTACTGCAAGTGTTCTTGCAGCTACAGAACTGTAACGTAAAACAACAATTCAGATTAGAATATTTAATGCATTTGACAAAAAACCTATCAGAATTTCATGAATGTAGGTTTTAGCGCATCCAAAGAATACAAATATTCAACTTACTTGACTTCGTCTATTTGGTCGGTCAAGGACAACATTCGACGGCCCAGGTTGTTCCTCGTCAATAATATCGTTATTCTCAGGCTGTTCCGTATAAACTGGCGAACCGTACATATTTAAATTATCTTCCGGATCATAACGTGAAACATTTAAATCTGAATCGGAGTCAGACATTTCTCTTTATTTGCGAAGGCTTTCAAGTAATACTGTAATAGCAGGCAGGCTAGCAGCGAAGTTACTTATCATATCACGCGAATAATTATCATATTTAATTGCACAGTTCCCGTATGTATAAACAAACACGAGCGCGCAATGCATTGTAGTTGACAATGATTCTTTAAGGTCCAGAAATTTCGATTTTCACTGACCGATAACTTTGATCCTAGTTTAAATTTTCCAAATATTTAGAAGCGCTATAATATTTTAAGTTATTTGGCCGTCTACATATATTTCAAAATTTGCTCTCATTGGTTATTTTATTGACCGTTCAAAAACTAAAAAATCGCGTCGCGTTGTCGAATTGCGTCCTGTGTGTCTGAACCTTAACATGCGTAAACTCCCTGTTATTTATTTTGGGACGCGCTTAAACGCGTGTTTTGCGAGGTGAATATCTCATTTCATATGATTTTTTAAATTATCACAAGCAATTTTAATAGTTACTTGATCGACATAGGTGTTCAAGAAAAACTGCTTTAAAAGAATATGTCAACAATTGTCATGAATATCTAAAATTTCGTTGGGTAATAATTATATTCCACGCGTAAGCTCCTCGGTACGAAAATATTTTTTCATAAAAGATCTATTGGGTTTGTCAAGAAGTAGCTTACGCCTGTTGCTTCGCGTTTGATGATTTGTGTTATCATGGTATGAAAACATGTTGCAGATGTGCTCTTTTTTTGTTTGAGAATATTAGCATACATTCGGTTTTCTTAGTGTTCAATGTTGTTGGCTTCCAACCATTTGTTAGCGTTGAGGACTTGAGTTTCTGTGCATGATAGATTAGTTTCGTCAGCAAACATGGACGTTTCTGTATTCTTGAGGAAACTTGGTATTTGGTAAGTCATTTATATGTTTAACGAAAATAGTAAAGGTCCCAAGTTGGAGCCTTGTGGTTCTCCGCATTGCCGCATTGGACAATTTCTTGCTCTGACTTTATGTTATTAAATTTTTTGTTACTTTTCCTGTTATTTAAGTAGAATGTGAAATTAAATGGTATTTCTTGCAAATAGCAATACAAATAAAACGTATTTGTTTATTTATTCAAGGTTTCATCAAGCTAGAGAATCCGCAAGCATTAATTCTTGGAGAAACCAATAATTTTCATTTTATTCAGCCCAGTTTGTCCCATGCAGTCATTTCACCGTTGCATCGAATTCAAAGCAGCACTTTTCTGCGATAATATAGCTAACTCATATCTAATTTTTCAATACCGGGTTTTACGTAATATTTCAAATCCGAGTTGGTGTTTTAGACGTGGTTTCTAAATCCAAGTGCCATGAACAATGGCGAGGCGTAGCCGTGCGGTAACATTTTTGAATTGAATATATATGTTTAGAATTTACACTGTAATGCAAAAATATGGATAATATTCCTGAAATTCAGGTTGCATACAATTATTATTGTAACAATCGAATAAACCCTATATTTATAGGGAACGAAGACTTGCTATATTTAACGTATGATGATTTTTTCTCGCGTGTACTGTAGAAGAACTGCACCAATTAAGCGAAGAGTCAACGCGCTTGATTATCGTAGAACCAGATCGATCGGCCTGAAACACGCCGGGTCAGCTCTTCCCAAAAATCGGCCATCTGATATAAACTTTTTCAATATATATCGGATGGACATGAAACTTGCTACATCAACATAACTTTCCATTCCGAACAATCGTATGTTTTTTATTTTTGAGATTTAACGGTTTTTGGCGGGAAAATGACGTCACGAAACCTCCAGTTAAAATTTACTTTCAATATCTTAATAGTTTTGTCGCAGAATTTGGAAGAACATGTCATGAACAGTTCAAAACTGAAAACGGATTTTAAATATCTAAACCTAATCCAAAGTTATTTCACTATAAAAACCGTGAAAAATCTAAAAATAGTAACAAAATGGTGGAAAATTCGATTCTAAACTCCCTGTATCTCGTGATTAGATTAAGATATTTAAAATCTCTTTTCAGTTTTGAACTCTTCATGACATGATCTTCCACATTCTGCTTAAAAACTATTAAGATATTGAAAATAAATTTTAACTGGAGGTTTCGTGACGTCATTTTCCCGCCAAAAACCGTTAAATCTCAAAAATAAAAAACATACGATTGTTCGGAATGGAAAGTTATATTGATGTAGCAAGTTTCATGTCCATCCGAAATATATTGAAAAAGTTTATATCAGATGGCCGATTTTTGGGAAGAGCTGACCCGGCGTGAAATTGACTTATCATCGAAATATTTTAAATCTCAAATAATGAGATTTTTAAACACAGGCAAGAAGACCATTGTTATCCGCGTTTGGCTTAGGAGAAACCAGTGGCGGAAATCTTGGGGGGGGGCGGGGGGAGGCGTCCGGAATTTTCGGAAATTTTGACCTAAAAGTGGGCTAAAAACAGTCTTTTCGAGTGCAAATGGGGGGGGGGTATGTCGGAAATTTGAAAGTTTTGTCAGAAATTTAGGAGGCTTTGCCACCCCCACCCCCCCGGAAAAAGTGAATTTCCGCCACTGGGAGAAACTATTTTATCTTGGCAGTATAAACGTTTCCAAATTTTCGATACAGTGGCTGGCGATATCCCAAGGGGACGTCTATTTCTTCTACGAATATTCCAGGGAAAACTCCTGTTTCGGGATCACATCCATTGCTAATAATATTTCCTATTGTTAACAACCTTAGTCTTCGAATTGAAAGGTTTTCCGGGCATAAATAATCGACCATATTCGTTTGCGCGCCACATTTTAAATAACCGTTTGTTTACAGACATTCTCTCATAGCAACAAGTAATTTGTCACTTGACAACACGGCCGGCGTTTTTCTTTTTGTTTTCAACGTTCACATGATGTGACGTCATTATTAAACACTGAACCTGAATCCGTAGTATTTGGGAATGCATAATCTTTTGTTTACTCCTCAATTTCCCTGTTGTTCAAAGCCCTTCTCACTTGAAGTAATTAAAGTCTTGGTCTAGATGGGGTATCCAGATCGATACACGTGATGTAAATTACACCATGTCATTGGCCGAAATGCTATATGAATATCTAATGATAAATGCAATTAAATTATGAAAATCAATCATTGATCACTATTTATCCGGGAAACACTTACCCAGCATTAAGTTGTTTTACTGCTTCAGAAAAATCTTTTACACTGTTGTGTTTCATATGCTGCCAAATTCTGCTTAGCATGGGATCATTAGTAGCTTGGAAAAATCTTTCATAACTT
Source organism: Paramuricea clavata (assembly GCA_902702795.2). NCBI lineage: Eukaryota > Metazoa > Cnidaria > Anthozoa > Malacalcyonacea > Plexauridae > Paramuricea > Paramuricea clavata. The sequence goes on from CACRXK020005488.1 coordinate 7,150, forward strand.
GAGTCTTGAATAGTTCCGACACGAAAACCACTAGGTGGATTTTGAAGCTAAAATATATTAAGTCAAACGACGTTAATATTTGCAGATACTACAAACATGTAAAGTAACATTATATAGTTTTGTTTTGCTTTCTTTTCTAAACAAAATTTTGCTGGTTTTATCCTGGATCAAAGGAAATGCAGGACCTCTTCTCAAAAGGGGGTTTGATCCACCTAGCGGATTTATTCAGTCGGTATAGTCAAATAAAAAAAATGAACGTTTTTCGTTCTGCATCCACCAATGCTTTTAATAAACTAACACGTTCAACAGAACTGATTCACTAGATATGTTCAGTCGATGTTTTAATAAAAAGTTACTATGGAATATTAGATACACATACAAGATAGCCAGTTTTATTTGTTTTGATTCTAGATATCCCCAACGGTTTCCTACGTCGCTAATTACTCTACAGAAAAATGGGCACAATCATCCAACATCAAAAATGACACACACACATAACTAGAATATCTATCGAACATCTGAGTCGTAATATGTTGGCCGTTTGGACTCACTATACTAGCTGGGTGAGCTTATTAACGCATAATCAATGAGTTGGCGCAGGGCGCTACAAGGGGCCAAAGCATTACGATGGATTGTCTATACATGGAAAATATACATGTTGTTACAATCAGTTTAGTTGGCTGGTAGGAGTATAATTATGCGAATGCAGTTCATATCACTGAGTTCATATACTTTGTCAAATTAATTATCCTAGTCAACGGCAACACGACTGCCTTATGCATGCTGAACGAATACAAACGCGAAATAGCAAATGTACGGTTTCCAAGCAATCAGACGAATGAATGCTATGGTTTGGAATAATTTTTCTGAAGTCACAATAAAACTGAAGATTGACACAGATGTACTCGAGCATTTGCGGCAAATGGAAAAAGATCCAGACTGTTCTACATTTGCCTATTTGTTGATGAAACTACACTAAGACACTGATAACCACGAACGATGCTGAACTATTTGTCTCGTTGGAGACTGCCGAGATGTTATTTAATTAGCTTATCACCTACTTTCATATACACTGTTAAGATGACGGGTAAGCAATTCATGAAGCGTGAGGAGGATTATTAGAAAGCTTATTAGAAAGAGAGAAAAGTGTAGAGCAATTTAACAAACAGTCTAGTTGTAATAAAAAAATATTTTCACAGAATATTTGTGTACATGACAAAACTCTACCACATTAATTGTTTGAACATCATTTCGCTGTTCTAACTTGCCAAAGCAATACAATAACACGGTGTAACATGGAAAACCCGCATCCTCTTATAATCAGATCAGTTTGTTGGAAGGAATATACTCGAATGCAGTGGCACATGAAGTTCAGAGACATTTCGAAGAATTATGTTGTGGTTGTCAAATCAATCATGGAACGATAAAACGAATGAATGCTAAGCGTATGGTTTAATTTGGAATAAATTTACAGAAGCCATGAGAGTACTAACTGAAGATTGACACAGGCGTACTCGAACGTTTGCCGCAAATAGAAAAGGTTCCAGATTTTACGATTGTCTATATGCATAGGATAGACAATGATCACGTGTTCAATTGGATATAGACTGCACAGTCTTAGTTGTTACCTATGGTTGTTAATGACTGTTTTGCACAAACTTGCCCAAACTCATCCTGTTTATCATTATGACGTCTGCATACGATTTCATAATGCATACGCACCCCTGCGCCAACTCAGTTTACGCTAATGATGATGCGGTGTCCTTGCCCACCCTGAATATTTAATGAGCTCATGCACCCTTATTCACTCTTGCTTACCCTGAAAATTCTGGGTCGAACGGCCTGTATATTACTACTCATCTATATACCTTAAGATCGCGTATTCCAAGATCGTTCAGTGGTAGTATCTCCTCTTCTACTACAAGAAAAGCGGCTAAGTTTGCTGTATAGCTTGTAATCAAAATCAACATACAAAACGCAAAAGATAAGGCCAAAATACGACAAGCCAAACTTTTTGGCTTAGAACCAACATCGAAACTTGGAAGAACCAGACTCCATGTGAACAAAGCACTTTGAGCAAAATTGAAAGAATACTTTTTACTCCTTTCCAAAACCTTTCCACGTTCCGACTGACCATAAGGACTATACCTCTCTAGTAGCCACATAATAAGCAGTGCAGTGTTGATACATATAATAAGAGCAATCCATAATTTTCCATCAAAAGGATCCATGAAACCAGTCCAGTTATTTTTATCACGACGAGCCGCCTTAACTAAAACACCAATGCCTGCTTCCATATATGGATGTGTGAAGTCGACTACCTTGGAACGTTGTTCATTGATAGTAAGATCTGACATGGCGATATCTGCTTCACCGCGGGCAACCTCACCTATCTGTCCTGACCATTGCCCAGTTGTACGATTCAATCCACCATATTTTCCATCCTTAACTACTTCAATTCTGACTGAAAATCCAACATCTCTCATAAGTAATTTCAACAGATCAATACAATAGCCAGTACAGCATGAATATGTCCCATCAAGTCCCACACAAGGCCAGCCTAACGCACAAGTTTCGTCCGAGTCGTTCTGAGCAGGGTTTTTGTTCATTATAACATACGGCTCTTGTAAGAAAACCGAAACCTTTAGTGGAATGTGTTTTGCAATTTTTAATTCCAGAACATCTAGCGTTTTCTCTACAGGTGGCCAGCCTGTTTGGTATACAGCCAGTTTGTTGTTATGGTATTCGGCTAAAAGAACTTTAATCGTGGTCCCATTTTCACCTTTATACCAGTAGCCGATGTCATATTGCACATTAGTGCGGTAACCTTGATCATTGAATTGTACCCAGCCTGTGTTCCCTTCAAACTGAACATTCTCCATAGCCCTATTAAAGAGAAAAGGTATTTTTTCACTCTTGCAAAGAGGCGTAGATAAGATGGAATAGGTGAAATTAAATAGTGTTTGAAGATCAGCTATATGTGGGGCGTCTATATTGGGTGAACAGACAATTTTTAACCTCGAGGATTAGCGACTGTTGGGAAACATTTCAAATGATATTGATAGTTAATGATCTGCTGATTTCATGAAGACTAAAAATTCTCAGAACATTATATAATTTTGCGATGAAAAAATGGCAATTTTTGCCAAACACATTTTATTAAAAATAACTCTGAAACGCGATATGAGTTAACAGGGGAAAGTTTGAAATGTTCACAATATTCCAAGCTAAAGCTATATATGACGTGAACAATCAATAACGATAAGAGTTTGTTGGTGACAATAATCAACATCATGACTTTAAAGACGCTCAATTGGTCAAGGGTCAATTCAGTTAAAGGCTTCAGTAATAAATTATCAATGCTCGATGATAGGGAGCTAAAGATTGAATTACTATAGATCAATCTACTGTACAAGGAAAAGAACTGCAGGGACGCCGGAGCGATAAAAGGGCAGGAGGGGCAATGCGAGCATGAAGGGCCGTCGGTAGAAAATTCGCAGCCACGCCCTTTTTATGGGATTTCGATTATTTCCAAATCCCCGTCAAAGCCCATCGCTGCTATTTTGGTGCCATCCAGCTGATTGATCTGAGGAGAATATCTTTCGTATATTTCAGAAGGGAGTCAGTTGATAGACCTTCAGTGCATTCGAAAATTCCCACAAAGTCGACCGAAACTTCGTAGTCATATGTGCATGTCTTGACGAAAAACGATAGTTTCTCTTTCTTAGATACGTCTGAGGATTCGCCTGCGAGGATAGAGTAGAAATCTTTTTTTCCGTATATTGTCCAATAAATCCCTTCGAGCTTTCAAAACTAGCATTTGCTTTGGTTCTTCCAGAATATCATGTGCGTAACATAGCGTTTCTCTTCTTATAGTAACTCCAAACCCTTGTCATTGATCGCTTTGTCTAGATCAAACTGATGTATGTTTACCTAACAATAACGCTTACCCCAAAAATATTAAATTTGAGAAGAAAATACAATTATTGAAAGTAAAGAAATAATGACCGGAAGCGTACTCGGACTCCAGACTTGCGGCCTCACTACCGCATTCTTTATCTCTTGAGCTAATCGCAAACCCAACTTTTACGCCAATAATATTTATACTGAAAGGACACCTTTACCCCCCTTGCCCCCCTTAGTAAAGGGCAAGGGGGAAGCTTGCCCACCCGCTCCCGCCTCTCCGGCGTCCCTGAAGAACTGGAATGTTCAAAATAGGCTTTCAATTGAGACACATTCCAAATGAAGTACAAATTCCTTAATTACCTATAGAGCGACCTTCCCAACAGCCAACGGTCTGAAGATCTGCAATCTTTTGGCAACGACGAAATCTCAAAATCTGTATTGCTTATATTTTGAAACGTCTTTTCCAGAATTTTGGTAGAATCTTTGAACAATGCATTTCGCCATGCATGTGATCTATTGTCGTTAAAGTGATCTTGAGATAATCGTATTCCAAGAATTTTTCCCAAGAGTGGTATCCGCCTGTTTTCATCAAGAGGATGTTCTAAAATCCATATACAATCAATGTCTACGAACCCAAATTCTTCAGCTGCATTTACGAAATCTAAGGCCAAATTCTGTTCCAATGAGAGAACTACGGCTCTTATATTTAAAGCTAGCATTGTGCTTAAAATCTTATAATAGTTTGCTTCGTTTTCCGTGATAGTGATATTTAAAAGCACATCGTTGAATGAACTGCTTGTTGAACGTAACAATCCAAGAAGCTTGGGCGCCCAATTTGATTGTTTTTCATGAGAAACTACAACCACTCGGTCGTTCCTCTTGTATGTTTTCAAAATTTCATTAATGACGACAAGTTTTGAACTTGGATCTGGGTCCATGTGGAGAGCAGCAGTGCTTTGTTCCTGTAAAATGTCGAAAACATTTATTAATTTTTCACCCAAAGTATATACAATACATTTAATAAATAATAAAGAAACATATGAATGGGTGAAGAGCTAACTGTAATAACCACACTGTAAATTTCAGGGAGTTAATTTAACTCCTGTGGTATTATTCTGAACCTAATTTTACTCCACATTTGGAGTTAATTGAGGTACAGTATAACTCCACCGGAGTTAAGTTAACTCCCTGAAATTAACAGTGCATAATTAGGCTAATCTAGACAATAGAATTATCTTAAATTAACATCTCAACTAAGATTACTGTACTGTTGAATTAGCGGATTCACTGAGCGAATTCCAATTAAGTCTTTTCTCCGATAATATTAGAATGTTAGGTATATTATACCTTATATTAAATTTCCCATAAACCTTATATTAAATTTCCCATAATTGGTCCTAATTTTTGGAATTGAATATGACACAGAAGCAAGACTTGTATCATGGCTATATGTTTTATGTCTAGAAAAAAGATATCAAATGATGGTGGCAAGATTCCATAATGGAAGTCGTACATAAACATAGCAGCACTGAGTAGATACATACAGAGCTGGAACTGGCCGTTGTAAACACTGCGGAAACTTACGTTTTCATGTACCCACTTTTTCAGGCGACCGAGCAAAAATGATCAACTGCGCGTGCTCGGCAAGTTCCGCGAGCAGTTAAAGCGAGTCGCCATTCAATGGGATGCATGCATCTAGTAACTTGCCGAGCATGTGCACAAAAAAGTGTGTACACTATGACTAGTTATAACTCTGTATATGTATCTACTCTGTGCATGATAGCAGTGACTAAGTGAACAATTAAGGTCATAAATCTTAATAATCTTCAGTTTTAGAAATAAGGAATTAGTATGATTGTTATAATATGAAAATGTGATTAACCAAACGATCTTTTTTTGCAAAATAAAAAGTGGATTTAATGTAGTATGGTATAGGTATTACTCCAAGTGATTAAACAATAAGTTAAATATGGATACACCAAAGCATAACAAAGGCTTTTAAGAATTTACAGATTAACAAAGTTACGAACTTTTGAAATCGTAATATATATTACGTTTAATTTTCTTTGAGATATGGGAGACATGATCCCTCCAGTGAACAATTAAGGTCATAAATCTTAATAATCTTCAGTTTTAGAAATAAGGAATTAGTATGATTGTTATAATATGAAAATGTGATTAACCGAACGATCTTTTTTTGCAAAATAAAAAGTGGATTTAATGTAGTATGGTATAGGTATTACTCCAAGTGATTAAACAATAAGTTAAATATGGATACACCAAAGCATAACAAAGGCTTTTAAGAATTTACAGATTAACAAAGTTACGAACTTTTGAAATCGTAATATATATTACGTTTAATTTTCTTTGAGATATGGGAGACATGATCCCTCCAGTGAACAATTAAGGTCATAAATCTTAATAATCTTCAGTTTTAGAAATAAGGAATTAGTATGATTGTTATAATATGAAAATGTGATTAACCGAACGATCTTTTTTTGCAAAATAAAAAGTGGATTTAATGTAGTATGGTATAGGTATTACTCCAAGTGATTAAACAATAAGTTAAATATGGATACACCAAAGCATAACAAAGGCTTTTAAGAATTTACAGATTAACAAAGTTACGAACTTTTGAAATCGTAATATATATTACGTTTAATTTTCTTTGAGATATGGGAGACATGATCCCTCCAGTGAACAATTAAGGTCATAAATCTTAATAATCTTCAGTTTTAGAAATAAGGAATTAGTATGATTGTTATAATATGAAAATGTGATTAACCGAACGATCTTTTTTTGCAAAATAAAAAGTGGATTTAATGTAGTATGGTATAGGTATTACTCCAAGTGATTAAACAATAAGTTAAATATGGATACACCAAAGCATAACAAAGGCTTTTAAGAATTTACAGATTAACAAAGTTACGAACTTTTGAAATCGTAATATATATTACGTTTAATTTTCTTTGAGATATGGGAGACATGATCCCTCCAATTTAAGTGGCAATCTATGACTACCGCCTAAGTGTTTTGTTTTGTACTCGCGCTTTAGAGATTGGCTATTTAAAATCACCTGAAAACTATCACTTACATTATCTTTTTTGGATTGAATGGAAAATAACAAAACAAGACGCTCAAAAGAGCGTTGACTCGCTTAGGCTATACATGTTTGGTGATACTACAATCATAGTCACAATTGAAGAGTTAATTGTCGCCTGAGTTGCGTACGCGGTTTTTTGGTGGAGGAGTTTGTGCCTAGAAAAATTCCTTGCACGTTCTTTGAATTTCCTTTTCTGCGGGTAAATTAATTAATTTCGGACTTTCACGACCGACTAACCACTCTGGTTTTATGCACCCAACAAGGACAAAAATACCATCATTCGAATTAGCGTACGGAATTGTACTTGTGAATGTCAAATTAATTACTAAACAACAGCATTAATTCCAGCGATTTATGGTCTTTGAAAGTCAAGCGAAGTTGTATTGTTGACAAATCGCTCAAAACTATTATTTAACTAATCAGTTAAAAATGCAGTACGTTTGATCCTTGATAACTTTCGTATCGTTGGTTTTCTCTTTCAATGGATTCGTCTCACTTTTCTCTTCGTTTTGATCATACTTTGATCCGACAATAGTTTATTTTGAAGTTTTTAATTAAAGCGTGAGTTTTAACCCTAGCGAACGGAACAATTAACGTGCTGCATGCCGGCCGACAGCCACAGGAGGAATGTGTGCTACGAAATAGCGCTTCTAAATATTTGGAAAATTTAAACTAGGATCAAAATTATCGGTCAGTGAAAATCGAGAAATCGCGTCGCGTTGTCGAATCGCGTCCGGTGTGCATGGACCTTTATATAAAAGTACACCAGCTTGTAGGCGAAACGCCGGAAAGTTTTATTTGCAAAACACCGCATTTTAGTATACTGTGTCTGGTCTTTAATATTCTGTTCTTATAAAAGCATAGTTAGCACTTAGCATGCAGATACGTTCAGCATATTAATGCTCTTTCCCGATAAAGGACCTTCGCTCGAAACGTCGAAGTTTTACTTGTATTTTTCAGGTTGTTGAATCCCTCTCAATCCGCAGCTTTCTGGTGTTATTGTTACTATATCTACTGATACGCTAGCACAGTTCCAGTTTATATCGAGTTTATATTTTATACAATTGTTCCTGTGCATCGCTGTCTTTGTATTTATGTCTTTGTTGAGCTATAAGATGTAGTAATATAGGTACCGTTCGACCCGGATTTTTGAGGGTACCTAAGGGTGCTGAGGGTGCGCTAATTAATATTCATACAAATGAGGGTGCGTAAGAGTGCTGAGGGTGCGCTAATTAATACTCGCACAAGTGAGGGTGCGTAGTGACGTCAATCATTAACATACGTCATAATTATATGCAATGACGTCACGCGGGCGAGCTTAAACACGATCGGGCGAAACTTGCTGACTACGCATTTTTTAGCGTCCCCCACGTGTATGGTACAATAGAGGGATTAATGTTGGCTTACTATGATTGGTTGTATAATACGAGCATCTGTATAAAATCGACAAGCGTCTTGCATAGTTCTGCATTAGTTCTACATCAGTCATGGAGTGTCTACATGGAAAAGCTGCTGCCTCTACAACTACAAACAATGGTACATTTTGGTTTTGTGGGGAAAAACCAAGATGTGAGTTCTTTTGCCCAGACGAAAATTGTTATATGTATACGAGAGCTGTAGCTGCGTTTCGTGCAAGTGGTTCTATACATCCCGTGTGTCCTATACATCCCGTGTGCCAAAGACACAATGAAAGATAATTACGGATAACTACGAAATTCATCATAGGCCTCCCTAGTGTTAGATTTAGAACTATTAAATGTCTCTCCTGTTTCTTCAATCATGTACTGGTATTGTAGTGGATTACTGAAGAGCACGATGCCAGTGTTGGTAACACGAGGGCCTTGTTGCTTCCATTCGAAGAAACCACAAGAGTCGTCCTTCGGACAGCAGTAAAACAGACGGTTTTGATTCGGACCATCTTTCTTGACTTTTCGTTCACAGCACACCATTCCATGTTGACATAACGGTCTTGGACCTGCGAATACGTCTCCCCATTGCCAGAACTTGCAGGGATTCTTTCGCTCAGAACATACGAAGAAGGGTCGTCCGTAATTATCTTTCATTGTGTCTTTGACCACACATAACTTGGCAAATTTCTGATGTGTAGGACATACGGGATGTATAGAACCACTTGCACGAAACGCAGCTACAGCTCTCGTATACATATAACAATTTTCGTCTGGGCAAAAGAACTCAAGCTTTGTTTTTCCCCACAAAACCAAAATGTACCATTGTTTGTAGTTGTATAGGCAGCAGCTTTTCCGTGTAGACACTCCATGACCGATGTGGAACAAATACAAAACTATGCTTGTTACAAGACGCTTGTCGATTTTATACAGACGCTCGTTAAATCAAACAACCAATCATAGTAAGCCAACATTAATCCCTCTATTGTACCATACACGTGGGAGACGCTAAAAAATGCGTAGTCAGCAAGTTTCGCCCGATCGTGTTTAAGCTCGCCCGCGTGACGTCATTGCATATAATTATGACGTATGTTAATGAGTGACGTCACTACGCACCCTCACTTGTGCGAGTATTAATTAGCGCACCCTCAGCACCCTTACGCACCCTCATTTGTATGAATATTAATTAGCGCACCCTCAGCACCCTTACGCACCCTCAAAAATCCGAGTCGAACGGTACCTATATTACTACTGATGTCATTTTGGTCGCCTAATATTTGGCATTTTAATGAAATACATCTCCAAATTTATTATTTTTGTCGTTGAATCCTCAATGCCGTAAAAAAGCAGTTTTAAAAGAACGTAAACATATTCATGCTGGTTAAAATAAACACAAGCTTTGGCTTTTTATAGTAAAATTCTTGAATTTTTCTCAAAACTTAAGGTTATTTACGGATATAGCGTGAAGCCAAACGTTATTTAACAGGATGCGAATGAAGAAGAAAATCAGAAAGGTGCATGTTGCGAGATAGACTTTCCCAAAGTCCTTTCCAGTTTTGTTTCTTCGCCGCTCACCGCTCGCTATTCGAGATCGACTTGTGGGAAAGTCTAGTTGCGAGATTATTTCAAGCCTGCCCGCGGTGTGGATATACACTCAGAGTAACATCACAAGCATCTTATTCACCTGAGTACACCACACCAATACAACAAGTATCTTGATTATTAGATTACACTGATATCGAAGGAACTAGACTCAGCCGGTTCCGAAATATCACATACTCGAACCGACCTGACAGTGACCACGTAGCTCAGTTGGCAGAGCATTGGGCTAGTATTCCAAAGGTCGTAGGTTCGATTCCCACCGTAGCCAGGCATATTTTTCAATCCTGCCCGGTGTGGATATACACTCAGAGTAACATCACAAGCATTTTAAGAAATATGTTTAAAATTCCCTAAAGATGTAAGTTAAACGTTAATTATGGAACGCACAGGTCATAAGAACTTTTATGTTCGCTACATACCTACCAGAGAAAGCGCGAGAGATTAAAAACCGGTATCCAACGTATAGCCAATTCCAGCTTTTAGTCTATGCCTGCAGGGGATGATGGGAAGTAAGGTATCATAGTGCTAATCATGCTGAAAATTTTCAATAAAAACTACCGAAACAACCGAAATATTTCAATATTTTCAAGTATAAGCTATCACTCCGTGTTTTCACGGCCACCATTTCTATTTTTTCACGGCATAATCAGCAATGTGAGACCTTACTTCCCATCGTCCCCTGCACGCATAAACTAAAAGCTGGAATTGCCTATTGCAAGGAATTATGGACAGTTTTTGATGGGACAGCTAGTATAAGAAACTTAGAACAAACGATAGTCTAATACTTTTAATTTGAGTAATTGCGGTGTATACTATTTAAAATAAATTAAGGTAACTATTGTTCGTGTACTTGATGTTTCTATTTTTGTGTATAATTTACAAGGAGAAGCAAGATTGAGAGTGGTGCGGAGTATTTTAGAGGTGAATATTAGATCTAGAAGGGGAATATTAGGGGGGAATGTCAGAGGGGAATATTAATCTATTGTTTTGCCGTTGAAATCAGTTATTGTTTTCAGCTTAGCACTCCCCTACAACAAACAAAAGCCGCCACCAGCCTTTCAAACAGTTAATGGACAGGAGCTACTAGTGTTTTTAAGGGTAATTTCTTCACGTCGTTGCATGTCTATACTATTACGAATCTTTACAGCTCTGCAATGGAAACTCTTTTGCTTTGCCGTTGTTTTGTATGCAGTGGCGTAACTCCTATGAGCTCTACCCGGTAAGAGCCGGGGGCACCCAGGCTTCCAAGGGGGCACCCTGAACTGAGTTGTCCGGAGGCATTGTTCATCTATATAAGGTTGTACGTGCATAAGTACAGTGGCAAACATTTCACTGTTTATGTCAAAAACAATTTCTGCATGGTGTTATTTCTGCATAGTTGTGGGGTTTTTGTTGTATATTTTGCTATATATTTATATTTCCAGTTCAAGATACCTGATTAAAATTCGCTTCTAACCGACCAGCAAAATGTTCATATTGTAAGAGCTTCATGGTACTTCAAAAGGATGTAGGATACCCTTGCCTTGGGGCACCCAATTCCGTTAGGACCAGGGGCAGGCTGGCCCAAACTTACGCCCCTGTTTGTATGGTGGAATATTTAGATCTTCCTTATTCTTTGTGTTTAAATCGTGAATCTCGTTGCGTTTAAGGAATAGGTCACTCAGATAAGATGGCGCTAGTTCATGCATACATTATGCAGTTTATTTACAAATCATCAGTGAATCTCTATATTGAAGGTGTTCTCTGATTGGAAACCAACTAATTTCCCGGCGTGCAGGTGTGATATCATCATATTTTCTTGTGTTAGTTATGATACTATAGAGGCGAAATTTTGAACCGCTCGAGGTTTCTTAGGGTAATTCCGCAGTAATTGTTCCCGAAATGAGAATGTGCTGAATTTGCTTTAGTAAACCTATCTTGTAATTATTTTTGAAAAAATATTGTGTTTTAAGCAAAATGAAACTACTAACGTGTACAATTCTGATCCACAAATGTCTTGCACATTTCTTTACATATCTTTCTTTGAGAACATGCATTGATAAATGATTTTTTTCAAGATCCAGAAATGATTTTTCTTTTAATTTCGGATATGAAATGTAAAATGAATTAAAGAAATAAATTATCAGTTAAAAAACGGGGGTCACCGATCTTTTTAGGGAATTGTGAAATACAAGTAAATAAATATACTACGGACACAGGAACCCTAGCTACACTTTTGTATGCCTTTTTTGAAAACATTGATTTTAACGTAATTCTTTGCACGAATGTAACCAAGATGTTTTGAAGTAACATAAAATTGTTATAAAATGATTTTTTTTTAAACGGTACGTATAATGGATGAAATTGTGGGCAGTAAAAGTGCGCAATGCAAAACTACGGAATTACCTTAAATTCAATCCAGAAAAGCTTCAGTACAAAGTCAAAGAAGTAAAGTACATGGGTAACATTGTATTTGAATTGCGTTTGAAGCCAGATAGCGAGAGAGTTCGCGCAATCCTGGACATGCCCTTACCTAAGTCAAAGGAAGAATTGCGAAGGTTCCTTGGAATGGTCAATTTTTTCTCGAAGTTTATTGAAGTCAATTTTTTCTCGAAGTTTATTCAGTTGTTGAAGAAAGATTCAGTTTGGGACTGGTCCCATGAACACACTAGTGCAGTAGAGCAACTGAAACAGATCCTCTCAAGTCAGCATGTCCTGAAATTTTTTGACTCAGCAAAGCCAGTCAAGTTGCAAGTTGATGCTTCGAAAAGTGGCCTTGGAGCTTGCCTTCTACAAGACGGATATCCCGTTGCATAAGCATCCCGGTCACTGAGCTCTGCTGAGGAGAACTGTGCGCAAATTGAAAAGGAGTTAACCACAGTTGTCTTCGGATATGAAAAATTTCACTGCTATGTTTATGGTAAACCAATTGATATAGATTCTGATCACAAGCCTCTTGTTTCCATTTCCAGAAAACCTTTGGTACAAGCCTCTCCCAGGCTCCAGCGATTGTTGCTCCGACTACAAAAGTATGATGTCACCATCAACTACCTTCCAGGCAAATATATGTATGTTGCAGATGCACGTTCACGAGCATTTCTTCCTGATAGCCCTGTTCCTAATGAAATAAATGATGATGTAACGAAGATGATCCACAGCCTCGTTGAAAACCTCCCAATGACAGTTGAGAAACTTGAAGAATTGAAATCAGCAACAGTAGAAGATGAAGTCTGCAGCAGTTAATCCAATTCATCAAAGACGGATGGCCTAGTATTCGAGTGAATAGTCCATCGGCTGTTGGTCACTACTGGAAATTTCAAGACGAAATCTATGAAGCCAATGGGTTGTTGTTTTTCGGGCAGAAGTTAATTATTCCAGAGAAGCTGAGACCAAACATTCTTCGTCGAATTCATGAGAGCCATATGGGTATGGAAAAATGTAAATCGAGGGCTAAAGCAGTAGTCTATTGGCCCGGAATGTCAGCGGACATTGAAAGATTAGTAGCGAAATGTTCAACTTTCCTGAAGCACCAAAGAAGCAATCAGAAAGAGCCACTAAAGCCACACACAGTGCCTGCCAGAGCATGGCAAAAATTGGGAACAGACATTTTTGAATATAAGTCCAAGTCCTACTTGGTAATTGTAGACTATTACTCGAAATTTCCAGAAATTTCTTTCCTTAAAGACAAATCAAGTCAAGCTGTCATTACCAGTATGAAATCAGTATTTGCCCGATACGGCATCCAGGATGAAGTTGTCGCAGATAATATGCCCTTTTCAAGTAAGGAATGTTTACAATTTGCACAAGAATGGGGATTCAAAATTTCAACGTCCAGTCCTCATTACCCCCAGTCAAATGGCATGAGTGAGCGTACAATTCAAACCATCAAGAATCTCCTGCGTAAAGCTGATGATGAAGGAAACGTTCCCTACATCGCCCTTCTGGAGTACAGGAATACTCCAATCACAGGAATGCAAGAATCGCCAGCTCAGTTCAAGAAAATGTTCGTGAAAAACTTGAGCGACGTGCCGAGAAGCAAAAAGAGTACTTCGACAGAAATGCAAAGCCATTGCGACCTGTAAAGATGTACCAGTCTGCCCGAATTCGAAGAGGAAAGGTGTGGGAGCCAGAAGTTATAACAGGTACGCATAAAGCACCTAGATCCTTCATAGTAACCACACCACAAGGTGGAGTGTATCGTCGTAATCGCAGACATTTATTACCCACTAGTGAGCCTCCACCTAACAATTTAGGACCAGACTACGATGAAGAAATTGTTATGCCTGAGCCTAGACCAAATAACGTTGTTGACCCACAACCTGTAAGGCGCACCAGCAACCGCGCAATTAGACTGCCTGAGCGACTCAGGAATAACTATGTTATGGAATGACTATCATAAGCTGTTTACATTTATAAACATTAATATTGTTGTTGTGTTACTTGGAGCGTTGCAGTTCTTACAAGATGTTCGGTGTTATGAAGTGTGACCTTATTACCGAACAATTGAAGCTAATTAGCTGTTGAACAATATGTAGCTTTAGTAAGAAAGGGAGATGTCATAATTATGTTAATTTATGATAAACACGTGATGATTATTAGAGATAGTTGTTGAACATGGGAAGAGATTATTTTGCTGGCCTCAGAGTGACAAAACGTAACAAAGCAACGGTTTTACTAACACTAACTCTACTCCAAACACCAACTCTAAACTTAACCCTAATCCTTACCCTAACTCTAACCTAACCCTATAGTCCCAATTTGTTTCTAAACCAATCTTGAAGAAAAAAGTTTTGACGAAATGTCATTCTGAGGTCAGCGAAATAGTTGATGCCTTGAACATGGCGACCTGTGTAGTGTATAATATGACAGCAATTTTACTATAAGATGAGAAATCATGAAATATATTAAGGCAAGTCTGTTTTGTATATTTTTTGCCAAACGTTTCCTAGGGCTAGGGGGGAATTTTTACGATCATTTGGCGATCGTTCTTTCAGTGTGGCCGCTCCAAAACGTTTGACTGAGCTCCCGAATTATAGGATATTCGTGACATTTCATCAACCAGTGCATGTTTTTGAAACTGCTCTTAAAACTCATCATTTTAAATTAGCTTTTAATATTTAGTTTTAAAGGTAGGGTACAGTCCGTATGTAAACAAACTTAAGCCTTTGTTTACATTTCAGTATTCAAAATATTGAACTTTATTTGACAACTATTTACATTTCCATGCTTCTACAGTATAATAAATGATCAAGATACAACAATCAGGCTTTGCAAGAACATAAAATGAAATAATAACTTAATTAAAGTGTTGATATCGCGGCAGGAGACTCCTATGACTATGTGCGCGTACGCAGACCGGACTGTTACTTTACTATTTACTATTTGCAGTTAATATAATGTATTTTAATTATTAATACATTGTATATTGATGTTGTAGCAACAGCGCTTTGCTCTTGATCATTCTATGTAAAAAAAGAGCTTTATTTACCTGGAACTGTAAATAATTACCTATAATAGTTAATTTTAAATCCATATCTTTTGAACTGTACCTAATTACCTATAATACTTAATTTTAAATTCATATAATATCATATCATAACGTCCAGAACGTCTCAAAAATCATTATGTTCAATCCTGCATGGTCGCACTTCCAGCATATTTAAACATATCTTTTCCTTATATATATATTGTATATGCACATATTTTAACTTAACTAATGAAGGCCATCTGGAAGAATACTATTTGTAAAGATGTTTTACCTCCACACTTATTTTGGTCGGAAAAGTAAACATATTTTTGTCGTGTTGATAAAATTTTAGCAATGCTTGCATATGCTATTCCTATGATCTTCAGAATATCCTATTTTCGTTTCGAAAATGTGCTTGCAATATATTATTCTGTATACTACTTCTCAAAGGCTAAGACTGTTATAATTTACTTTACACGCGCGAATCATGACTGAGGAGTTGTATCGAAAATTTTACGCTCCCTCATTTATCGATTGCTCACCCTTTTGTTGTAAAAATGTACACTTCAGCAATTTTCTTTGCTTGTTAATCGGTTCGCCCATGCAATAGCTATATATTATTGAAAAAATAATATAATAGATATCATTAAAACAATAACATTGTTTGCTTAGCAACGTATAAGCGACCTTTTTGCCGTCAATTCATAATATTAATGGTATAATTTTAGCAACGTAATAGTATTTAGCGACCAAGCATGACATCATTTTGCATACTCGCAGACACTCATACCAGCCTTCCCCCATCGTATTATAGCCTACCTTTCCTCCACCGCCAAAAGGGGCACGATCGGCCTGAATATTACTATACTGATGCATGAAAGTATATGTTTTTAAATATGTTGTGAAATATTTCAGCTTCCTGCATGGTAGGGAATTTCATTTTTGCGTAATTCCGCAGCGCAAAGAAAGAAATATTCGAAAAATCATCTGAAATTTCAAAATCTTTCCACAACAGAGCTTTAAATTTAATAAAATGAAACAAATATAACTGATCAGCACAGCAGCATTGTTTGACATTTGTTCCGAAACTGTTGTACTAAAAAACGCCTAGAAAGAAATTCGAATTTTTCTTGTGCCATATAATTATGTTTATAGTATACCTCCCGCTATTACCTTTCTCACAGAAAGTTATCAAACGCATATTAACGCACCTGCTTGACAACTTGCCGTTCATAAGCGCTGTGAAATAATTTTATGACAGGGATACCCACATAACTTGCGTAGACATCAAGAAGTTTAGGATGTAAAGAAATATCTTCAGAGATAATCACAGAAACTCCAGTATTCTTTACAACCCTGCAGAACTTATCCAAAATTCCCTTATATGATTCCCCTCCACTTCTTAAGACAGTGAAATTAGCACTAACGCCGTCGGTGATGTTTTCCAAGGGAACATATCCGGACAAACTGCTGTTCTCGAGTACTTCTTGTCGGACGATAACAACTTGAATTGTGTTTGAAAAAATATATTGGCTTTGCCATAAAAAAGCAAATACGAAGACAAAAAAAGGATATGCCATGATGCGTTGTATGTGGTTTTATGGCGAGAAAAATAAATGAGTGTGACAGGTCCTTCTTTTGAAATGTGTAATTTTCAATGCATAAATTACAAATTCAGCTGTTTTGATCTTAATTTTTAAATAGTTCCATCTAAAACAAAGGAAACAAAAATAAATGATTGAGTTGTTAAAGTTCTCCGGATTAAAAATGACTTTTACTAACATTTCATAAACATCGGATGAAGACTCAAAGAACCGAGTTGAACACTTAATTAAAGTCATTTTTAATCCGGAGACTTTTAACAAACACGCATGCACAATATGGCTGGATTACAAATCTTAAAACATTTTTTTATATACATTAATACGGCTACCTCTTTATTACGGCCACTTATTTTTGTCCCCAAAAAATGCCCAGAAAATGTACACTCTCATAAAGATACCCCGTTAATATACGGCCAATTTTTTCGACCTGTTCTTGACCGCGTATTAACGACGGGGTTCCACTATATATATATATATATATATATATATATATATATATATATATATATATATATATATATATATATATATATATATATATATATATATATATA
>CACRXK020005489.1:0-19712 GCA_902702795.2 Paramuricea clavata
GACGAGGTCTCCAGTATCGGCCCAAGTTGTACCGGTGGTTTGGGCATACTGTCATAGAGCGTATTTCTTCCCTTGATATTTCATGTAAAAATTCCGCTCTTCTCAAAATCAGCTCGCGCTCGCTAAAACCAGATCTCGACAAACGGCAACTTGAAAGATGGTTTTGAATGTTCTCATCACAATCTTCTAAGCGTCTAATACCCGATTCACCCCGACACCCTCCGCATACAGTTGAACCGATAGCATTAAAAGAACACAGATTATCCATACTAACTCTCAAATTTTGCAGCAATATAATTCAAAGATCAACTTCGCAGAAAGGTTCCAGAACTAAACTTCGCACATTTATAGACTTTTCGAACTAAGCAATAGTTTAGTATACTGCAACGCAAACTCTAAATATAGCATGTGCCACATATAGAATTCGCGCTGCATGCGGGCTTTTCCCCGAGTAGCATATTAATTTGGTCAAGTTGTTTATTTTAACATGCCTATTATTTTAAATCCCTTGGAACTACTTACGGTGGACATAAACAAAGAAATATACAGTAGATTAGTACAATAGTGCTATAAACTTATTTGAGGGAAAGGTTATTTGGCAGAACTACAGCGCATTTTTAGTAGTGACATGAACTCAGACATCTGACCTCAGCAACATTCTAATGTGAACAAAAGGCCATAAATAGTATAAATTTCAAACGCTCTCAATTGTTCAAATCGCGTTTGGAGACGAGTTTTATTACGGTTTTTAGTACTTAAAAGTGTCCTTTTTCCAACTATACTAGTCACTGTATGTAATTACGTCCCACTTTTAAGAAATTCAGCGTAGAAAATAGTAGGATTTGAAAGCCGTATTTTGACATGGCGCTCTTTGTCGCTAAATATTGTCACAAATGCTCTGTAATTGAAAACCTAAGTTCGTTTAGATGAAATTACGATAGTGTTCCGGTGCTGGGTGTGAATATCAGAAATTTTGAACAAAAACTTTGGAAATTATGTTTATTTAAATTCCTCTAAATCTGATTCTAAATTTGCCATAATTTGTGCGAGCTGGAGGAAGAGAGTAGGTTGATCTTGAAGCAAGTCGAGTATTATTATTATGCTGATTTTGTATTAAGCTAAAATTAAAGGCCTCAGGAAGTTTGCCATTACTACACTGATGTACAGAAAGTGCTGCGTAGACATAAACAACATCTGGAAATTTCAAAACATTCAATTTTTTAAATAGAGGAGAAGTATATGTTCCCTGAAGTTAGAAAAGTAATAATGCGTATAGCTTTTTTTGCAGAACTACTAGAGGACAAAGGTTTGATTGATAGGTATTTCCTCATATGATTACACTGTATATCAGAAATGGAAAAATGATAGAATAGTATATTTGGATTAAAATACTTGTAGGGACAAAATGACGTAATTTGGACAATACACCAATACTTCTAGCTAGTTTTTTGGATAACTCATGAACATGAGCTTTCCAGTTCAAATTGGAATCAATAATTACTCCCTAATAATTTGCACTCTTCTTTTCCTCCATAACCTCTCCTCTTATTAGAAGCTTAAATGGATAATTATGTTTCCTTTTTATTAATTATGTTAACCTAACCCATCAACTGGCAATGAGCCTACTTTAGTATTTTATATAGTACTCTAGCTATCTCTAATTTGCCCATTACATTTATAAACCGACAGTTAATACTATTACTCTTTCACATATACTAATAAGATCATCTGGGTCGGTTGTTCGAAGCCTTTGAACTACCGGCCTCAGATGATTTTATTAGTTTGTGAAAGATTAATTATTAACTGTCAGTTTACAAATATATAAATGGGAAAATAGATGATTATGTATAAATTGCATGCATGGTTCATAATATCTCTGTGATAGACTTGCTCCAACAGATTCAAATTCGATCCTGAAAATACCTAAATAATAATAATAGAGTTTGCCGTTTTGCACTACCTTTTGCTAAAATACTGCCATGGTTTACCAGTATTATGAACTCAAAAGTTAAAACACTTACAGTAACACTATTTAGATTTATAAATAGTACTTATTATTTTATAAACCTTAATTGCATATAAAATAATTTATAGTTATCTTACCTTCGTACTTTTACTGTAATTAACTCTTTAGTTTGTATTTGTTCACTATTCTGTATTTTCTTATTTCAAAATAAACTGAATTTCATATCAAGAAGCGAAGTTTGTCTGTTTGTGTGTTTATTTGAATTTCTCTCTCCCCCTGGAAAATGGTCACATATAACAACATCGAAAACGATTGATATCAGGCTGTTTACATATTGGTAAAACAAGACTGTTCGCAGTTGTTGACAATGTAAAACATCATTGATATCAAGTTGATCTCAGTTGTTCCGACAACGTTGTTCAGGCCTTGTTGATCATCAGGCGTTAACAACATTGTTCGAACAAGCGTGAACAATATTGTTAATTAACAAGCCTTGTTGACAGGGTGCAACACAACATTGCTGCAACCTGTTCTGAACAATCGTGAACAAGTTGTTGACAACGTGCGACAACCTCCTTCCCGGAACACTAGCTTGGGGGAAAGATCCCTCCACCTGATTTTGGGATTTTTCTCTCTCCCGCAAAAATTTTTTCCATCCGATTCCAGAATTTCTTAAATCCTTATTTGAGAAATTCCACCCACTACGGTAAAAAGCACCACGTCTTTGTACCTCAGGCAGGGTTCACGTGGACAGGTCAGAGGAAACCCCATTTGGTCTTCGGCTCAGAGATCAAAGGGGACGACCGCCTATTGAAATTTTTTCTTGTTCGTGTTTCTGACCGAACTGTCAAATTTTCTTCGTCATGGACGACCGAGATGAGATGAGAGTGAACAAGGACTTATAGATGGGATTCAAAGCACTTTTTGTTATTTTGGGAATTTTATTCCCAAAAATTACCCAAAAGGATTAGATGTCTTATAGACATGATTTTTACAGTATGGGATAAAGGACTACGGCACGGGTCCTAAAACTGTGCGCACCGTTCGAACTTCGTGGGTTTTTCATACTTTTTTCAAAATTCCTTGGATTTTGAAATCGGTATGTAGATTCAATGACCTATAAGCCCTTTCACCCACATAATATAAAGTATGAAGAAGCAGAACCCACAGCGTCTGAACAGGGAGGGTAATCCGTTTCGATTTATTGATAGCGTGATGAAAATGCCAAGGAATAGGCAAAGTCACTAACGGAAAAGCGTCGTGGGAATACAAGGGCGAAGTACAGGAAAACACAGGATGTCAGAAAACAGATTAAAGTTAACAAGGAATACGACAGCACGCTAAAGGAAGCGAGGAGAACAGCTTTTTCCCCGCTGAAGAAGGAGATCAAGGACGAATACGAACGTCGACATATGCTTGGGAAGCAAGCCGAAGTGGATTCTGAGAGGACGGCGAAGGGGGTCGCTACATGGTCGAAGGAGGTTGCAAAAGAGGAAAAGCGACGGCGGAGGGATGTTCCGAACTGGATTGGAAAAGGAATGGAAGAACGAATCGGCAAGAATACGGAAAAACGCAAAAGCACGAGAAAAACGTGCCGAGGAAAACCGTAGGATTAGGGAGGGTAAATGGAAGGGTAAGAAGAAATTAGGGAGGATTCGGTTGGAAGTGGGGGACAAACTGAAGAAGATCTAGGACAGACAGAACGAGATAAGTTTCGTTCCTACCGTGACAAGTGTCAGACATGCACACGGTATGACGTCGAGCGATTATACGATCGATGTGATCGTTCCGTTAACGCACCAGCAGGTTTTTCCATGTCGAGGGATGAGGTTCTAAGGCTAATTGGATCTTGCGAAAAGCCGTTAATTACAAAATTTTGATTCGTTTGGCTTAATTGTATCAGGGGAAAGGTGGATCCGCTTACGGGAGAGGTGACGACGGATAGCTATCATCCGAGTAGTCGCATCATTAACGTTTTCCATGATGGATATTTCGGAAAAGTACGACGAGGCGGTGGACAATATCATCAACGACATTTCCAATTATCCGAAGAACGGTTGGGGCTGGACCTTAAAAAAGGTTGAAAAGTTAATTGTAAGCATAAGAAGGTATCACCTTGTAAGAGGAGCCGGTTTTTCGGACCTTCAGGCTTTCATTAAAAGTAAGAAAACGGTAATTAACATCAAGAACGATGACGACATGTGTTTTAAGTGGGCGGGAAGGCTAACCCGGTTAGCCGTGCATTGCATCCGGTGGAGAGAAGAGCAAACGTTGTTAACGGACTTCTTAAAAAGCAATCCGAAAAGTACAACTGGGACGGACTGACGTTTCCGCTTCTGTCAAGGATGCGAAAAAGTTTTCGGAAAATAACGACATTGCGGTTAACGTTTTCGGGATTGAGGAGGTCACGAAGACGGATCCTGACGATGGCGACCGTCTGCTTTCGACGAAGTACGTTTAGGTGTTGATGGAACCGAGCGAGGAGTACAAGAACGTCATTAACCTTTTCTGGCCCAAGGATAATTTCAGTACCGTTAAATGTTTGAGTCGTCTTCTTTCTGGTCAGGTGAGTGGAGGCTAGAGAACGGAACATTTTTGTCCATATTGCACAAACCATTTCGGGACGAAGGAGCTTTTGGACAAACACAAAAGGGATTGTCGGGAAAGGGATCGCCAGCGAACCATATTTCCAAAGGCTAAGGGGGAGAAGAAGGACGATGGGACCGTACAGGAGAATAAACCGATGATGAAGTTTCAAAATCACAAGCACACGATGGACGTACCGTTTTCCACCAGACCGATATTGAATCCATAATTATGCAAATTCCGGAAAAATACTGGGAGAAAAGGAATATCGGACACAGGACGAAAAAGAGATTGAAGAAAATACATGTGTCTTATATAGCAGGGTTTTCCATTACATCGAATAGGGAAATTAAGGGATTTGAACCTATCATGATAATCATTCGTAGAAAGGACTACGACCACGATCTGATGAAGGAATTTGGCGACAGAATATATGGCAAAGGAAATTAAGGGAATACACGACAAGAACTTCCGGTTTGTGGTCCCGATGAAAATGACCCGTGAGGACGTGGATGATTACAATTCGAGGGCAAAATGTCATCTTTGCTGGGAACGGATTTATCCGTACAGTGACTGGACATTACGTAAGGTTCGAGATCACTGTCATTTTACGGGAGAGTGCCGTGGACCGGCGCACAGCATTTGTAACCTCAAGGCTAGAAAACCGAACTTTATTCCAACTCTTTTTTATAATCTCGATGGTTATGATGAGCATCTATTCTTACCGAGTTTGTCAATAAACGGGGGAAACATTACCTGCATTCCTTTAAACGAGACGTGTCTTTCAACAAAGGAAGAATTCTTCCCGTCGTTAACATGGAAAGACGTTTCCGATGAGGAATATGCACTTTCTCAGGAGGTTTTCAAAAAGTTTGGGTGCAAAATGCTGTGGGATTATTCGGAAATCTATCTCAAGACGGACATTGCCCTTTTGACGGATATATTTGAGGACTTTCGCAAGATGTCCAAAAGGAATTACGGTCTTGACCCGTTGTGGTACTACACGGCTTCCGGATTGTCGCTGGACGCAGCTTTAAAATATATCGGAGTAGAATTGGTCCAGCTTATGGATCCAGCCAAGGACATGTACCTTATGATTGAAAAAGGTATTCGCAGTGGAATGTGCATGGCACGCGATGGCACATAACGTCTACCTTGTATCGATGAGGAACTACGTACGTAAGAACCTTTAATAATATTAACTCTGATAATTTGATTAGTATACTTTGATTGACATTTAATTAGGAGCACGAGGTTCACTAGGTAATATGAACTGATATGATGTGAACTGCAATCTGTTTATGAGAGCATGTTGTGCGTGTAAAACTGTTTTATGTTTATCCTGTTCTGTTTGCTAACCTGTGAATCATAATTCGTGATTTAAGACTGTTTAAAGAGATGTAGAACGCGGAAACCCGGCAAGAAGTAAGTAAAGATAAAGGTTTACATGCAATTTACATAGTATGCGAATATGAAAGCTGAGAACTTGTAATCTATTTATATTTAGCCATATTTTTTAAATTCTTATTTCGTGGATCGAATAATTTATCATAATTCCATCATAATATAAATATTCCACAAATTATATGATTCCGTGTACTGCGTTCTGTTACTGATATACCATACCTAAAAGCTTACGATCCCCAGAAACAGAAAAGCTATTTTCGGTATGCGAAAACCCGTTGCAGAATTGAATAAACCGATTTATCTTGGAGCTGCCATCCTGGATCTGTCCAAGATTGTGATGTACGATTTTTGGTATAATTCTGTGAAACCCACGTGGGGTGATAAGGCAAGATTGATATTGACAGATACGGATAGTTGATTCGTTCACATCGAAATAGACGACGTGGACGCAGATATTTAAAGACGTGGTGATCAATTAAAATATTTCGATCACAGTACTTACAAGGAGGATCATCCGATGTATTTTGATGATAACAAAATGGAACTCGGTTTCATGAAGAACGAGACGGGTGGAGAGGAAATCAGTGAGACGTGTGCCATTCGTCCCAAGATGTATGCGTTCAGGATGAGCAATGGAGAGGAAATAAAGGAAGCGAAAGGAGTTCGCGGATACGTCGTAAAGGACGGACTTAATTTCAACGACTACCTTAATTGCATGAAAGATCGCGATAGGAAACACATGGTCGAAATGAATGGAATCCGGAGTTACCGGCAGGAAATATATTCCGAAACCATCAACAAGGTTGGATTATCCGGCAACGATGATAAACGCGTTATTTACGAGGATAAAATTAATACCTTGGCATAATAATAATCTTTATTTATCCATCTTATGTATAAAAGTACAATGGATTTACAGTTTGATTGAAATTACGTTAAAAAATATGTTAGAACATTATACACATATAAGAATATTAAGAGCGAAGGTCCACTAATATCGAGCGTCAGCCGGTCACGCTCAAAGTTTCGATTTTGCTCATTTTTGGTTTGCAGGAAGGCATTACCAAGTAAACAAACGTGATGTAGTTTGTTTTTCAAAAAACCGCTAAAATTCTGAGAAATCCGAGAAAAACGATTCAACTGTAGGCGGCCTAAAAAATATGCAAATTTTCAATTGAATCGAACAGGTTAAAAAACAACTAACGCATGCAGAATTGGAAAAGATTTGAAAACTGTACGTTTGTAAATCGCTGGAAGAGATGTTTGAGACTCGATTGAGTATAAAATCATGATATTAACTATTAATTAAAACCAGACAGCTGATATTTAGAATCGTATGGTATTCACACATAGCTAAAATTACAATCTACCGTTGCCACGCCAAAACCATTTTAACTAAGTGCCCCAGATTTTTTCTACACGAAACGTACGCCATTAACTAATCAAATGTTCTTCTAGAACATATAAAAAAATTAGTTTGGGTTATTGTATTTAGAGTTCGTACGGAGGCCGTGAATATTGGGTATTTTCGCATATAGCGTGACTGAAATCGACAAATGTTTTGTTCCTTCCGGAAGTTCCGGTTGCTATTTTCTCATATTAAATAGTTGTTATTTTCATCGGGAATTAAACCCGAAAATACATTTCCTTAAAAATGGCTATTATTAGCAATTTACATGGTTTTAGCAGTCACAGCAATAAGACTAAGTAGATAGTGCTATGACCGAGATAATTTCTGTACATTTTATACCGATTACATGGAGAGTTTTCAGCCTGGGCTGAATTTCAGCCCGGTAAACCGAGCCGAAATAGCATCACGATTACATGGGCAGTTTGAACCTGGGCTGAGTTTTAGTCAGAGCAATATTTATTCCTTGTATAGTATTAAAACAAACCCGGGATGAAATGTCATCCCGGCCTGAAATCATACGATATCACGAAAGGCAATATTCCGCTTGTTTGAGCATTTAAAACGCCGATTAGTCGACTATTTGACTTGTGTAAGACTGTGGTTGCATATATAAACTATAAAGTATGAAAGATAAGACGAAATGCAAAATAAAGCCATTTAAACGATTGTTTTTTTTACCCTGGGCTGAAATTATTTGCAATTACATGGGATATTTCATCCCGGTTGACAGGGCTGAAAATCTCATCCTGGGTGACATAAACCGGGATGAAAATTTCAACCCGGCCTGAATTTCAGCCCTGTCAACCGGGATGAAATAATCGCAAATAATTTCAGCCCGGGCTAAAAAACAATCGTTTAAGTGGCTTTATTTTGCATTTCGTTTACACTTCGAAATGTTTTCCATATAATCGTAAAATTCATATTATATTGGAATTTATAGGGGCCCCGGGCTGAAATTTCATCCCTGTTTGCCAGGCTGAAATTTCATCCCGGGCTGAAAACCTCCACGTAATCGGCCCCTTACTTTAACTAAAGACAAAACTTAGCACATTTTCACTAAGCTATAAAAGAAGGGTGACTTCGAAATTATTTTCAGTTTTCTTTAATTGTTAGTTTGCATGTGGTTTGGCTGAACATGCTCAGAGGACAGAGAAATTGTAATAAAATTCAGTGGTGGTTAAAACTGAAACTTTCTGCTCAGTTTTATGGCCTTTTTCTCATTACATATTTCAGTTTGTTGGGTTTGTTTTTGCTATATTGCAGCTTGAAATCCTAAACACTTTTGTGGTGGAAAGTAAACTATCAGGTAAGAGCGCCGGTTTGTCTTGAGACAGCGATCGGGCGATGTAATTAACGTGTAAATCTCGTATCTGGGAAAGTTTGATACTGCATGTCTAAAAATAGATTTTGCCAAGGTCTGGCCACAGAATAAAGATCAGTACCAGAAGGGCCACTCAGCGGTGCAACGTGTCGCCATTTTTCTATGCAAAAATATGCTGTTGACTGGCCAGACGGCGGGGCCTTCAGCCAATACAGCGCGTTTATTGGCCAGAAAATGGAATCGACTGGCTAGGAAGATGGCGGCCAGGGTGCCCTTCTGTGTGCCTTATTCTGTGGTCTGGCCGTCATGGATATAAAGTGCTCCTTTTTCGCAATAGTTGGTGGTCATTGTGGCCATGATACTAGAGTTAAAAACAAATTAAAGCATCAGAATGCGTTCAGTTGTTAAGTTGTAATCATGATATTACAGGGAATAAATCGGAAAACATTGAGCAATTCGTAATAAAATAGTTTTGTTTGTGGAAACACCACGTAAATTTATATACTGCAAAGCTTTCGATCCGTCAGCCCGGATCTTCATCAGTGCACATATTATTAGGAGGGTCTTAATGGGGGTCTTTGGGTGTCAGTTGTCAGCTAAAATTTAAGCCAATTGTCAGTTGTCAGTGCGATATATTGCAAGCTGTCAGTAGTCAGTTACTGCAAAATGCTGACTTATAATTTTTTTCATCATTTCTCAGTAGTCAGTTAGGATATTTTGTCAGTTGTCAGTCAAAAATTCAGGCAAATTGTCAGTAGTCAGTTAACCCCATTCAGACCCTCTATTAGCACTGATGAAGATCCGGGCTTACAGATCGAAAGCTTTGCAGTAATAAACAGTGTGGCCAGATGTTTGTCAGCGGATTTTACTAAACCTTTGCTAACATTTTACTAAATAGGCCAAAATTTTACCAGATTTGGATTTTACCCATCCCACTCCTGGGGGGAGGGGGGGGGGGTTTGATGGACAGTATTGGATACTATCCATTAAATCCATATTTTTAAATGTAAGTTTGCAATTTCGAAATGAAATTCGTCATATGCCCAATTTTTAGCTGCGCGTGCTACTTCATGTTATTCGTTCAAAAGAGGCGACAAATTAAATGACGTACCTGAAGCATGCAATGAGCAAACAGAACACAGGCTCCGATTCAGAAGTGAGCCATCGCCACAGCATCAGGAAGGCATGTACTTTGCAGGGTTTTCTGGTCATCATCAAACGTTTTAATAGAATTTTACCAAAAAAGTTACCAAATCTTGAATTTTAAGAAATTTTACCAAAATTTTACTAAAAAATCTTTTTTACCAAATTTCTATCAAAATTGTCGAAATTTTACCAAAAGTAAAAAAATATACTGAATATGGTCACACTGGTAATAAATTTATGTGGTGTTTCCACAAACAAAACTATTATATTTTCGCCATGCAAACATACAAAGAACTTATTAATACCTAATATATATCCTGCACATCGATCTACTCTTGGAGCAGGGTGGAAACAGGCAGAAAACGAGAAATGCATAATTCCTGTGATTCTATCAAATATTTCTTTACCACTATTTCCATTGTTACTAGAAACGGATGATAGAGACAACAGTCACGACAGGGAAATCGGGCAAAACACTGCCAAACAAATGTACTTCATTGACTTTGATTGGCAGCAATAAAAATAGTGTTAATGGATTTGCACGCAAATATTCCTAATTTTAAAAACTGCACTAATTTTGCGAGATATAAACAGAACCAAAAATATTGTGATTGTTCTATCAGGAGAGTAAATTTAATCGTACAGTACGGTGGCGCGCGTCGCCAATCGTGTCAGTTCTACTTGCTTCACCTGATGTTAGCTTCTTTAGAGACACTTCCTAAAAATGCTGTAACTGCTAAAACGCTGTGAGTTGCTAATAAAGGGTGCCTTTCTTTTTTAACGGCATCACATTTCTACACAAAACTCTCGCTTAGTCTTCTGATGCACTTGTAGTTTCGGGTTTAAATTCCGAATGAAAATATAAACGAATGAGAAAATAGCGACCGGAAGGAACAAACACTTGTCGATTTCAGTCACGCTATATGTCGAAAATACCGAATATTCACGGCCGCCGTACGAACTCTAAATAGAATAACCCAAACTAATTTTTTTATATGTTCTAGAAGAACATATAATTAGTTAATGACGTAAGTTTCGTGAGGAAAAAATCTGGGGCACTTAGTTAAAATGTTTTTCGCGTGGCAACGGTACATCGTAATTTTCGCTATTTGTGAATACCATACGATTCTAAATATCAGCTGTCAGGTTTTAATTAATAGCTAAAATTATTATTTTATGCCAAATCAAGTCTCAAACATCTCTTCTATCGACTTACAAACGTATAGTTTTCACATCTTTTTCCTACTTTGCGTGCGTTACTTGTTTTTGAACCTGTTTGATTCAACTGGAAATTTGCATATTTTTGAGGTCGCCGACAGCCGAACGGTTTTTCTCGGATTTCTCAGAATTTTAACGGTTTTTGAAAAACAAACCATATCACGTTTGTTTACTTGCTAATACCTTCCAGCAAACCAAAAATGAGCAAAATCGAAATTTTGAATGTGTCCGCGAATTCTCGATTTTGCTCCATTTTAGTGGACATCTGCTCTTAAGTTTGAACAGACAACTAAAAACTATGTGAGTGCACTTGCACGAGTTAAGAAGGTTTATGTCTTTGGGTTCGCGATAATGTGTTTTTGCTACTAATTGTCCGCGTAAATTATAGTGATTATTTGATTTAAAAGTCTTGTATGAAAAGCATGGGAAGGGTCATTCATAATCTTCCGCGCTTCACGTTTCAGAAGTTCTTCTCTTCGATCAGAGAGGCTTTATAGACAGTCACTGTTATAACCAAAAACTCGGAGGCAGCAGGTCTGGGTTTGTTCAATTTCATTTGCCAGATATGTTGGAAGGCCACCCCAAACAGGTGAGGCATATTCAAGATTAGATCTAATATTGGATTTATAAAGGATAATACCTACTTCCAAAGGTAGATTAGCTTTCCTGCATTCTCTTAAGATATATACTTGACGGTTTGCTTTCTGTATAACAGTTTGAACATGATTTCTCCATTTGAGGTTGTTTTGAAGCCCCATTCCAAGTAGTTTAAATTTGTCCACTCTTTCAACTAGTTCGCCACCGATATAAACAGGAGGAGGTTCCAATACTTATTTCGTGAAACATATCCACATGACGTTTGTTCGTTTGTTTTTTTGACGTTGATAGTCATTTTGTTCGACAGTCGACACTGACCAATTTTGGATAATGTCTAGAGCCTGTTGGACATGGCTTATTTCTCCGGCTCCAACTGCTTGATCGAGTGTGCAGTTATCGGCATACTTCGAGGTAACGACGGTTAGGTTTGCAGGGATTTGATCTTCTAAATCATCGATGTATACATTAAATAGCATAGAAGAGCTGACCGAGCCTTGCGGAACTCCAGTTGGGCATGGAGCAGATAATGACAACATTTGAAATAGCTTTACCTGTTGACTTCTCATGGATAGGAAATCTCGAATCCACAGACAAAAAGATTTAGTTAAGTTCATATAGGCCAATTTGGAAAGGAGAATTCGGTGGTCCACCATATCAAACGCTTTGTGCTAAAGTCAATGAAATTAGCATGGATACCTTTTCTGCCATGCACAGTGTTTTCGGTTTCATCAATGTAAAATTTCAATCAATGCTGAGATCATTGTAGAACGGCCCTTGAGTAACGCATGTTGGTTATCTTTTAATGTGAGAATCTGCACAATTTAGTTGCAATTGAATCTTTTCCAGCACTTTAGCTAACTGTGGAAGCACAGAAATTTGACGAAAATCAGTTTCAATATTTTTTTTGGTTGAATAATTTTAGGCACAAGGGTTTTTAGAGCTTGTTTGTACAAGGTGGGATATTTACATTGAATTATGCTACTCGTGATGATGTTATGTGCTATGGGAGCTAAGTCTTCACTATACTGCTCCAGGAACCATGCAGGAATTCTATCAATGCCAGTCGCCTTCTTCACCTTTACTACGCATTTCACTAATATGTGCATTCCGCATTTTTTTCTCGCTTCCGAACGGCGTTCGACGGTCGACGTTCGACGCAGGCCTGGTTACAAAATTGGCGCCTTTTCAAGTTTTCATCAATACTTCTGTCATTCAAGACAAGACATTGACTATTTATATTGATTTATATTAACTTCGGAAAATTCAAACTTGAAAAAGCGCCAAATTTTGTAACCAGGCCTGCGTCGAACGTCGACCGTCGAACGTCGTTCGGAAGCGAAAAAAAATGCGGAATGCACATATCAGTGAAATGCGTAGTAAGGCATTAAGGGCCTTTTTCACCTGACCAATCGATGGTATGGGGGGCCGATCAATTTCTTTAAGATGGTGTTGCACATTATTTAGGTCATAACTAGCAGCATTGTCTAACATCATTCCATTCCAAGGGGCGGTAAAAACGGTCATCCCTGTAGTTTCTCGGTCAGTTCAGAAAGATCATAGATTTGGCACCCGTTTGCCGGAAAGTTGGATGTACCATCAATGCCAACTAGTAAGGAGATGGATTTAAACCATTTACTAGAGTTTGATGACTTTGATCTACGGTGGTCTTTGGTTTTATTTTCATAGTAGACTATTTTCGCTTTTGATATCAGACTTGAGACTTTATGGCATAATCGTGCATAGTTTATACTATCGTCACGAGTAAAAGCTTGCTGTCTAACTTTGATTTCCATTTTCATGTGGCTTATCATCACGGTTTGTCTGAGTTGTGGAATCTGATGGTTTTGACAGGCACCTTCGTGTCCAGCATGTGAATCACAGTTTCATTGAACAGCTTGACCTTTTCGTCAACATCTTCAGCACGGAATATACGCTCCCATGTTTTCTGCGCCACTTTCAGACTTAAAGCGGCTCGATTTCCAGGTCTCATTAATCAGGACTCTCTTTGTCGTAGGAGGGATTTTCAAATTATCTTTTGGTTTAAGGAGAATACACTTGTGAGCTGATCTGCCAATAGGAGATAGGTGTCTTGCTGCATGAAACAAATTAAACATGTTTGTAGCAATTTGGTTAAGGGGACTTTTCCCTCGAGTGGGCGCTGATATAGTTTTACGTAGCCCAAAACGGCTGCATAAACGACTGATGTTCAACATATTGAAATCTCCTGCAATAATAATTCCTGAAGATATCCATTTGGTAAGTATAATATCCAGTCCGTTAGAAAGATACTCTATCATTTCATGGTCATTTTCACGCCGTTGTCCAGGTGGGTAGTATACAATAACGATAATAATGGTGCTGAAAAGTCTTGGGGTGCGAGGTGGTTTTAAAACCAGCCATAGAACTTCTTTACCGGTTTCCCCTAAATGAGTTCCACGGACCACGCGGATGTACGTGCTAATACGGAGGAGCAGGATGTTACAATTGTGGAAAGCGAGTGTCCAGAGCCGGGTGGGGACAAGTTAATTACCCTGGAAAGGGTAGGAATGGTGGTAGCTATCACCGTGGGACTCGGTTCCGATCCCTTTACGTGATGTGGTGTGATAGGATGAGCAGGAACGGTTCGGAAGTGGATAGATCACAAGTTACGGAAGAAAAAGCTGCAGCTCAAATACCGGGGGATTTCGATCTGTTTGACTGAGATCACAATTTTTTTTATATATATGATAAAGATGGATAGTAAAATTATCCCCGAGCCGACGGCGCGAAGCGCCGTGCGAGGGTACTAATCCCCCCGGCTATTTACACCCGGGGAAACGAAAGCATTAGCGAAGTCTAAAGTTCATCAATGACCGCGGGCGCGCTCACCAACGATATTGGAGTGTTGGGTGGGTGGTCATCACTGATCTCAAAATATGGCTGTTTAATTGCCAGGAGTGAAGAAGGCAAAAAAATTTAAAAATACATGTAAGAAAGCTTGGAAAATCGTTTCACATAACAAAATGTACAATTTTTTTGCAATTTTTAAACGTAAATATTGATAAAAATTGATATTGTATGATAAATCCTAAGTAAAGGGCAAGTTTGTTTCAATTGTTTATGTATGACTTTGTATTTAATATTATAATATAAGTGTGATATAACAGACGATTTGATTGGCTAATGCGCGTGCATTGTGACGCAATAATGCACTGTGATCTGTGGCACTGCCTTGCTCTTTCTCTGTTTTTCCCACTTCATCACTGCTTTCCAGCCAAAAAGATAAACAAAACTATGGAGCTTTTAAGATAAAAAATATACCAGAAAGCAAGAAGGAATAGACCAAAGAAACAAAGCATTAAAACTGAGTATAAACACGACGAAACCTACGATTTACCGTCTTTCATGGCAAATCCAGCAGCCCAGACTTTGGCAAATTAGTCTGTGTATCACTGTCTTTTTTATTTCCACGATTTTAAACAATTTTTTCGGCTTTATAGCATCAAGTATATTGTTTTGGCAATTTTGCTCCTTCGCTCGCTTAAAAATTCAAGGGACAGTAAAACCATGCGCGTGACGTCACTGAGCATATGTTATGAGAATTTCAACGTCGATCTTTGGAGTAAAATTGTTTACTATGTAATATCTTCTACTTATATTATAAAAGAAATAGAAAAACTCGTCTCGTGCGTTTATAGTGCGATAATGTACTCGGAGAATGTCGGGAGAACACTCGAGAAGCGTGTACAACACTCGGCTACGCCTCGTGTTTTACACGCTTCTCTCGTATTCTCCCAACATTCCCCGCGTGCATTATCACACCATAAACGCACGCGACTCGTTTTCTATTTCTTAAATAATATAGACTTTGTTCTTGATGTTCAAGTCTTTCCTATGCATTGTTTGCGAAAGTTTCTCTTAGTTAAATTAACTTTTGTAGAAGTTCATGATAAAAAGGAAAGCAAATTATTTTCATTAGCGTCCTGTACGAATTAAATTTGTTTCATTTCAAAGTGCGAGTAATAAGTTGAAGCTCGAGTTGAGAAGTTTATAAATATCGGCAAAAAGCAGTTAATTTCAATTCACATTTAAAAACGTTTTACGTAGAGTTCCGTTTTGAATTTTACATTAAAATAAAGCCCATAGAAACCAAAATATTATACCTATACTTTATATATTTTAGAAATTGATAGTTCTGTATTTAAAAGTGTTCAAAATTCATCTATTTTTCGCGGTTTGTACAAAAAATTACAAAGCAATTATCGTGTTGCCATGACTAACATGACGTGAAACGCGAGCCTGGGTTCAGTGTTGGCGTAATTACGAATACTTCATGTTGAAACAATGTTTGGAAAATATTGGCGAGGGGTTGTTGCATGCATGTATATCTAGTTATGATATGAACGAAGCCTTCGATCCTGGACTTATCACGCTTGGCGCAGTCGCTGTGTCCGTGGTGAGCAAAAAATTTGCAGGCGACAGCCTAAGGGTTCCTAGTAGTCCAAAAGGGATCCTGAAACTAGCAGTGGCCGTCAGACTTGGCGCACTCAGTGTTCAATATTTGCAGACCAAAAAACTAATACCGGACGAACCGTTCGAGTGAGCCGCTGAGCGCTAACGATCCCAATAAAAATAGGGAAATTTTTTTTATTTTTTTACACCGTAGAATAAAGTAGAATGACTGGCCGTTTTTATACTAGAGACGCATTATGCGTCTGGACCCATAATCCGTCTTCTACATTATTCGTCTAGTATAAAGACGGGACGAATAATCAGACGAACTATCAGCATTTATTGTTCGTCTGGTTATGCGTCCTCAGTATAAAGACGGGCACAAGACGCATTATGCGTCCAGACGAACTATCATCGGTTGTGCGTCTCTTAAGACGAAGAATCAAACATAGTTCGTCTAGACGCATAATGCGTCTTGTGCCCGTCTTTATACTGAGGACGCATAACTAGACGAACAAATGCTTGCCCAAGTTCGTCCAGACGCATAATGCGTCTCTCGAATAAAAACGACCACTGATAGCAGAAAGTTTATGTTACGGACAATCGCGGAATTTGCCGCCATAACGGCCGGCGTCAGCTTTTTAGCCGACTAATACATCCATGTCTTTGCCGAACGCGCAGGTCGGTTATGTGCCGAGTACGTGAGGCAAGAGAGGAAAGCCGAAAACCCTACCTCCGATCGCGAACACGTCGAATACCAGACGTGCAACCTCGTTCCCAGGGCTTCAGTGTCAGGACGAGGCGAGACACGAGGAAGCCCTGGTCTGGGCCGGTCACGTGACGACAATAAATGGCAGTATTTGCAGCTACTCGTCAAGGAGTGGCGAGATATTCTTTAATGAAATATACAAGTCTTCGAAACAAATATATAGCCAAAAGACTTCTCAATCGATATTATTTATGTGTAGAGCGAAGTTTGGCACGAATCAGCTAAAATCTGTGAAGATCCCGTCTATGTTTTCTAAGATATACCGATATTTCTGGAGATTTTCAACTACAGGCAAAGCTGCATGCATCCAAGCTGCATCTATCCGTCTCCATGCAAGTGGTGATTCACACGAAATTTCCTTTCTCTCGTCTTGAACAAAATGGCTATTGCTATAATTAATATTTAGTTTAAATATGCTCTTATAGATCTGACTTAGTTAGGCCTACTCTGGGGCGGTAAATCGCCTTAAATCGCCGTGATATAATGCGATTTTAGGCGATTTAAGGAAAAACTGGGATTTTCAAGCACTGCGATTTAATGCGATTTAAGAGAAAATTCTAAATTTTAGGGATTGCAATTTAAGTATTTTCAAGGTAATTGAATTTTATATTTTGCTCCGGTTTCCTCCCACAGGGCAAAGTTGGCAGGGTGGGTTAGGATAAACACAGTTAGGAAAGTAATATCATATTCTCATTGTTGTAAAGATAAATAGACTAGTCTAGACTAACATAAGTAATCCTAATACTTGATGTAATCGGTGACTGAAAAGCCCCAATGGGGAGTGAGCTGAATAATGTAATGTTTTCATACACATATGCATTGTATGAAGCAAAATACAATTATTAGAACATGTATGTACATTTTATATAAAGCTAGGTTAATAATTATTGTATTTAACCCGAATCATATATAAAGCTCAATATTCATGAACTTTTCATCCATTGTCTATTTAGAAGCCATTGGAGTTCATCCTGTGGGGTCATGTGGTCATTCATGGCTACATTATATACCACAAATATTGTAAACAGTTAATAAATATACTCTACTTAAGGGGCATGTATGGGTACATAATTGCAAAATGCCAACCTATAACTAAACTACACAATGTCTTAGGCTAAACTTTAATATTATTAATTGCAAAATATAATAGATATCTGATTTCCAAAAGAACCACAGCCCACAGTGAGTAGAAACGCACAATGTATTTATACAGTTACAATAAGCTATAATCCTATAAATTACCTTGTCACCCTTGTAAGTGAAATTGTCTTGTTTTGTATCTTGTCAACACTTCTTTATTTAGCTTGCATTTTGTTTAAACTGTTTCAACAAACATATTTTATAAAAATAATTATGTTTGATATCTATATCCAGAACAACAGTTTGAAACAGTATTGTCACGCATTCGGAAACTGTCGGCGTAATGCCGTAAAGTTTAATTTACATGAAGTATATCGCATATAAATGTAGGAATTCTAAATTATTTTAAAAAATTACTGAACAAAATGATATTAAACAAATGGCACACCGCGCACTACATCGTGGTTTTAAGTCTTTTACCTGATAATTTGTCAAGTGTTCTACAAACAAACAACAACAAAGATTGTATGGTATGTACGATGTAATCATGGTTTTACTGTTTATTTTATATACAGGTCTGGAAAATTTAATAGACGAGGGTTGCAAAACTTGCAAATCTCGCTCATAACCTCACGTATGTTTTTCGTTTGATAGCCAATATAATTATAACTAGGAGCTAGAGTATAACCATGCACATGTCGAAGTACAACCATTGTATACAATGCAGTGCTCGATCTACATGCAACAGTGCACAAATTGCAGGATGACCTTATTATACAGGGTGTATAAAAAAAAACTGAACAGATTTGAAATTGCTCTCAATTTCGCAAAACACCTATTTGCATCCGGTTTTTTATATATGTAGTTTCTTTGGGTACTTATAATGTAGAATAATGAAAAAAATTTCTCGAACTCAAATTTTGTGAACCAGGGGGGTGTGTCTTTTCCAACAAACTAAAAATGGCTCGCGCACAAAATTTAAAAGCTGTAATCATATTTTGAGTTAATAGATGGAAAATGTGTCGGGTTTTTAATTACTGTACAAAATTTCAGACAATTTGGTTTAGTTTAAGTCCTTTCGCATGCTTAATTAATGCCTTTACCTAATTTGCATATTGCTGACATATGCAAATTAGGCAAATACATTTATTAAGCATGCAAATACCTGATTTTTAGGGAAAAATGTAACTTTGCGTGAATAGTTAAGGGGCTTAAACTAAACCAAATTGTCTGAAATTTTGTACAGTAATTAAAAACCCGACAAATTTTCCATCTGTTAACTCAAAATATGATTATAGCTTTTAAATTTTGTGCGCGAGCCATTTTTATTTTGTTGGAAAAGACACACCCCCCTGGTTCACAAAATTTGAGTTCGAGAATTTTTTTTCATTATTCTACATTATAAGTACCCAACGCAGCTATATATATAAAAAAACGGATACAAATAGGTGTTTTGCGAAATTGAGAGCAATTTCAAATCTGTTCAGTTTTTTTTGATACACCCTGTATACTCGTACTCATTGACTCTCATTATCATAGTCTCCTAATGTTGTTCTAACAGCAATTAGGCTTTGAGAAGCCATGTATATAATAGATTAATTTGTAGCCCGGCCTCCATAGTCCATATAAATTGTAGCCCAGCCTCCACATTTTACACCAATAATGAAATTAACCAGTAACTCAGTTTTGTTGCTGGTAGTGTAATGGAATCTATGGGTCTTTCATATCCCAGAATTGCCTAATTATTGTAAAGTCTGCATAAAGCAGAAAAAGGCTCTGT
>CACRXK020005490.1:0-27901 GCA_902702795.2 Paramuricea clavata
AATTTTTCCACCCCTAGGACTGCATTTCGTGCGTTTTCCGAAACAGATTTTTGGATACAGATATCATTTTGGTTTGTTCAAACTGAATCCAAGTAATTGCAAATATTTGGTTAACTGTAGACCTCCCACCCTTTGCTTATGTTACTGTAGGTGTTAAAAAGGTTATGCAATAACCATGGTTGACAACTAAGGAACAACGCGCACGGAGCCTGGGGATGGGTTTCATGCTATAAAGGTGTGGAGCATAACATGTGCAAAGCTCATTGTATGGAATGCCATGGATTTATGGGATAAGGTCTCTGGGACTGTGAAGATAACGATGTCATAAACACTACAGCAAAATCAACCAACAGCTTTGTATTAATTTGATAATTTATACTGAATACTACAAATACTATTTCATAAAAAGAACATTAGATTTGATATTAAAATTCGTGTAAAATGTCTCTTTTGTTTTAAATATGAGCAAAATAGTGATGAATTACTTTAGAGTACGTTTAGACGAGTGTTTCGAAACACTAAGAATGTTTTCTGAGTGTAATTCCATGGCTCGCCCTGTTGAATGATGTTGCAAAAATAACTCTAGATTAATTTCTCAAAATTTTCCAGGTTCACACAAGACAATAATGAGAAGAAAGTTCTATACAGATGTGGAAAAAGTGAGATCTTGGGATCTTAAGGAACACTTGCCTTAGCAAGAAGATAATTGAGGAACATTCATTTTAAATTTTTCACAAATACATACTGGGAGAATCTTAAGCTGGATTTCCACTTGCAAGAAACATTTCGCTGTCGAAATGTTTCGCTCAATTTCTTTTGAATTGTTGAGCGGTCAAGTAGAACTCATTTATTCGGATGGTCACAATTCAAAAGAAATCAAGCGAAATATTTGGACGACGAAATATTCTCTGTAAGTAGAAATCCACCCTTCAGCAATCATTAGATCATACTTCCTTATCTGTCATTTGGGATTGTGAAGTGTTGTTCAATGTTTAAAATTTGGCATAATGAACTGTGAAATTTTCCATTGTTTTTACGCACTTTTGAAGAACATTTGAAAAAGGCAAATTCAAGATCCGAGGACTTTTTCACACTTTTTCCAGATCTGGTTCTGATCAGATTTGATTTAAGGTTATAGGATACCCTAGAACTTTAAAAATTTCAAAACTTTTTTTGACATATTCTTGTAGTTTAGAAATAGATCTGTCGTCAAAAAACATTTCAAACTAAAATCTTACAAATTAAACAAGTTATCAAGTAACACGCTTTCCGAAGTATACATACTTGGCGGAAAAACTAATTAGCATTAAAGTCAATTTTCACACATTAATTTTGAGTCGTATACACACACTATATAACAAGGGTTCGTTAAGCGTGCGTTTTAATCGATTGTTCTTAAATTTGCGCACGTTATATAGGTGTATGCATTGGTTACGAAAATATGTTTCCGCGACCTTTACACGGCCTTTAGGTGCAATTAAAGTTACAAACCTTTTGTTGTGCATTGGTTGCAATAAAACACAAGTCAGGAAAGACTGTGCCGTAGCTAAGTAAACCCTAAAGCAACAATAAAATGCGAACACATTTTTTTAGAACAATCCTCGAGAAGGGTACAAATGATAGCTTGACATGCAGGTTTTTCGTGAGTCTGGCGTTCAACGCAAATCGCGGCGCGAAAGTACCACAAACTTAAACTTGTAGCAATATTCGGGAAATGATTTTTCTCGTATATTTTATACGACTATGTTATTCTTCATCCACTTGGCTACATTCGGCGAACATTTGATAGAAATTGGATAAAATATCGCCGAGTAATGGCAGATCTCCTGTAGCGCGTGCCTACAGGGTATCCTGTAACCTTAACAACTTTATCGGTACTCTTAAGATAAGAATTATAATATTCATGAAATATTACAAGGCCCTAAAAGGAAAGATGCGAACGAGTCGATATCTCCCATGCAACGCATCTCCCGTACAATTAGTACTAGAAAGTTTATACCGTAAACCTCCGAATATCAGGCCTGGGCTAATATTCGTTCGTAAGCATTTTTTGATGGGCTTATACAAGGGGCTTATATACGGGGGGGCTTACACAGCTAATTCAAAAAGGTTGTCCTTCCAAAC
Source organism: Paramuricea clavata (assembly GCA_902702795.2). Classification (NCBI taxonomy): domain Eukaryota; kingdom Metazoa; phylum Cnidaria; class Anthozoa; order Malacalcyonacea; family Plexauridae; genus Paramuricea; species Paramuricea clavata. Next base: position 2,125 of record CACRXK020005490.1, read on the forward strand.
TCTAAACATTAAACCGCGAAAATCTCCATCGTAAATCTTGGCTGTATACACAAGGATTGTGACAATCAAGTATTTCTGACTAAATATGGCAAACACTGCGTGTTCCCATTGCCCTTTTCGCGCTTAGAGTTTAAGGTTAAAGGTTTAAGTTTAGAGATTCGAAAAACAACCTTTCTTGAATTAGCTGTATACGGGGGGCTTACAGGGGGTTGCCAAGAAAAAGGAGCCTCCCCTTTCCGAAACTAAAATAGACAAATATCATAATTCTTATTTTTTATTAGATAATGACAGGATAACACTCTGACTTGCTCGAATATCCTTAATACTGTCCTTATAGCACACAAAAGTTAATAGGCAATCCGTGACTGTTGATAATTTTTAGACAACATCTTGGAATACTCTTTACAAGATTATGAGGGTAATCGTTGCTGAGATTCTCCCATGTCTGCTTCAAACACTCAAACAGTTGTTTCCCACTTCGGCATGTACGTTTATTCAGTTGTCTGCCAAGCACTGTCCACAAATTTTTTATTGAATTCAAGTCTAGGCTTTGTGGTGGCACATCAATTTGTTGATATCTGAGGTAATTTTGCACAACATGAGCTGTGTGTTTTGGATCATTGTCATGTTGAAAAATGAAGTTATCTGCATGAAGTCGTCGGGCTGAAGGTCTCATTTGATGAATTAATATTTGTAGAGACATCTTCCTTTGGTTAATATTCCTTTTAATTGATGAAATGCTCCAACTCCCTTCCACGAGAAACATCCCCATATATCATAATTTTTTTCTAGTGCTTTAAAGTTCCTTGCGAACATTGAGTTGAATACTGATTGCTTTCGAAGACGCCAGACATAAGATCGATTTTGGCAGTAGATTCTTTTCGTCTCCGCCCCTTTTTGCCATTTTCCCGCGCGTTCAATCTTAGTCCGGGAAACAATAAAACGAAGGAAAATAGAGGGATTGCTCGCAGTCTATTTTGGCAGTGGAGGACATACGGTGATTCGTCAAACCAGGCGACCTTCTTCCATTGATCAACCACTTCCATTCACCATTGAAGTCAGAAACAATTGATTAAGTGTTTGAATCAGACATGGGAAAATCTCAGCAACAATTACCTTCATAATCTTGTAGAGAGTATTCCAAGGCGCTGTCGAAAAGTTATCAACAGCCGCGGATATCCTATTGCATGCCTATTAACTTTTGCGTGCTTAGTATTAAGGATATTCGAGCAAGTCAGAGTGTGTTTCCTGTCATTACCTAACAAAAAAATAAGAATTATGATGTTTATTTGTCTATTCTAGTTTCGGTAAGGGGGGGGGGCTCCCTTTTTTGGCAACCCCCTGTATATATACGGACGAAAACGGACGATATTTGGTGTTATAATATTTATTGTACCTGTTAAATGTTGTGAACGAAAAGAAATATAAACATACAGTATGTAACACATAAAAAATCAAGTTGGTCAACATATTATAATACTGTAATGCAATTATCATCACTCGTCTGAGCTGTTGCTCAATAATAAGCCCATGGGCTTATACACGAAGGGGCTTATATTCGGAGCTTTACGGTATAAAACATGCCAACACCTAAATAGAATATTATAATACTGTAGTTAATAAATAACAAAAATAGAACACTCAAAAAGAAGCGAATGCTGAATAATATAGAACATTAAAATCAAATATTAAATTTGAATTCAAATCAAATTAAAATCAACTCAAATCAAAATAGAGACAATGTCAATGACTTGTTACGAATACATCATCACTCGCCTTTATTTGAACGCTTTATATCAAAGTTTACTTGATTACCTATGACAATAGCATCCACGCACAAGAGTCCACGTCCAATTTAAATAAGTCCTTAATTCATAAACTTTTTGAACAGCGATAAACTTAAAAGGCTATTCGGAGGAGCAGCGAGAATGATGTGGTTCCAAAGCTTGATGATGATGACTTGAAATATGATGACTGCAACGTGCTGGTTCGACAGTATGGTGTTTTTAGCGTTCTCACTTCACTCGTACACCGCGAGTAACAAAAGAAACAAAGTTGAAATATCCATATCAATGTGTCCATACAAACCCTTATTAAAGAAAAGCAAGTCGTTTCATTTGCTTTCATAACATAGCGGTAGACGGTATAAAGTCACAAGTCCATCCTTGTACGATTGTTGTCCTTTTCTTTGCTACAGCGTTCATCCCGTCGCTCCTCTTTGTATACATTCTCAATTTTCAATTTGACGTCTTACTCTTGTGTCATGAATCAAAAGACGAGTTCTAAGTTGAAGACCAAGCATTTTGTTGGCTTTACACACAACGGCTAGAACCTGCCGGTCCCGAGTAAGTTGCGTGTTATTAGAACGTCGACATCTTTTTCTTTTCGGACATCAGCAAATGTCTCATCTTCAAGGTGATACTCAAAACCAACTGGACTTAATTTTCTGCTCACTGACAGAATTTTTCATTTCGATGCATGCGTTAAGGATCATATTGTTTTCCTGGCTCCAGGTGTTGAGACTGTCGAGAAATTGTTGGAAAGTTTCACAGCTTTGGATGCTCGAATTGCTCCAAACTTGTTCGAAATATTCTTTCAATAAGCGAGGATGAATTCCGTCTGGCCCATGCGACTTGGTTACATCTACACTATGCGAATAATTTGTAATTTCTTCCTTACTGTAATGTTAGATAACTCTGAGTCGCTTGGAAGTGGAAACATGTAATCGTCATCTTCCAAGGTATTTCTCGATTTTCGAAAAACAGATACAAAGTAAGAATTAAAAAGTTCTGCTTTTTAACGCGCTGTTTTGCCAGTTACCGTTGTATGTCATGTAAATCATAGTTTTGTGATAGCTCCCAAATACTTTAGCCTTGTTATAGTACAATAATTCAATGTCTTTTAGACATTCGCGGTGCTTCTGTCTGCTTAAATTCTGAACTTTTTGACTGATAGTATGCAGGTTTTCTTTCCACGATTTACACTTATTCAAACGATATTTCTTTCTACAGAATATCGAAAATTCCTTCTAAGTTGTAAATCGTCTTTAAAATTGTAAGTTATATTTACAGCATTTACATCACGTAATGCGACCTTTCAAAGTCCCATTGGAACTGGATCTAGCCACAAGAGAAGAAAAGTTCCAGCCGTATGTTGCAGCCACAAGCTAAACTAACCAGTATATAATAAATAATTACGCTATGTCTCATGCCAGCCAGGTAGTATATTTAATAGTCAAAGGCTGTTCTTCAAAACGTCGACCAAAAGAAAGTGAATATCAAGTTCCCAATGATATTTTTGTGGTTACTACAACGCGACCTTCAACTTTTTAAGTTAGATTGGAGGTACACTATTTCCTCGTGATGTTAATTTTCCTGTCACGGCCATACTTTTGTAATTTGATTACTCTTGGGAAAGTCAGATGGACTGAATGTTTCCATTCTTGAAACGTTCGAGTAGTCAGTCTTTCACCTGGCGGTACTAAATATTATATGGTTTCACCAGTTTTGAAATTCAGCAAACTCATTCGTGAATAGTCGAAGCTGGCCGTTGTCTTCACAAAGGCAGTGAAAGAAAAGCTTTTTCTCATAATCGCGCGATCTACATAGCACACCAAACTCGTTTAGAAGTTGTGGAATAACTCTGGAATAACATTGCGCGCTATATTCACGGTTACGGTCGTACAGAACGATAGGGCACGTCTCCTGGGTCGGAAGTTGACCTGCATTGTGCACTTTTACAACAAACCTCAGATCATCTCCCGGTGAGGAAGCGAGCTTTGGACGAACTTCTTCTGGACCTAAATATTCTTCCGAATCGTCATCTTCTTCTGAACTGTCATCTGCTTCTGGACTAAAATATTTTTCTGGATCGTCAACGTCCATGTCCCTCTTGTCAGCCTCTTGCATGGAAGTGATCAAATAGCTTGACTTCTCACGTAAAACTTTGCAAACTTCCTTATGCTTCGAATAATGTTGTTTTTGGCAAGATTCGCTGCAATACGCAGTGGTAAAGCACTTTTCGCACATTGTCAGTTTGCACTTCACACGACAATACGAGCAATATGGGACGGACAAATTCAACTCACAATCATTTTTATTTCCTTTGTTATGGTGCATTTCGTTATTCTCGATTTCGGCAGATTGAAAATTGGGAGACTTCAAATACCACGATTCTGCAACGGTAATAATTTCATCATTCACCAGAAGCCCTGGACCACCATTACGATAAATTTTATTCAGATTGACGACAAGTGAAGGAAATCCTTCAGGATTACATAGTAGAGAAACTCCCCCTCTTTTGTTGCGAAAAATTTTATTCATCAATATAGAGCATGATGGATTGTACTCGCTCAAAATTCCCCGGCTGCCGTTATCAGACAACTTGTTCTCTTTGACATTCACAAAAGACTTTTCTACACGTATTCCATCCCCATTATTGTGATAAACATTATTGCCTTTCAGTGTCACATTTTCTGACCCGTAGACATTAATCCCCTCCTGACCATTGTCGTGAATATCACAATTAACTGCAACGCACTCTGATTGAAAAACAACCAACCCCTCACGGGCATTATTATATATGCGACTGTTTTGAATTTCCAACGTCCCTCCTTTCTCCACACGTATCCCAACTCCCGCGTTATAAAACGAACAATCTTGAACAATTGCACGACTTTCTTTACTACATACCAGTGGACTACTTGCAAAACTGCATTGTTCTGCATCGAACACCCCCCTAGTTTTAATAAGTCCAGAAAAGTTACAGTTAAGGATCTTGACGAACGAATCAGGTAAACAATGCAAACGATTTTCATTAAAACTGAATGACAAATTTGTAAGCATGCATTTCAACACGGAAATGTCACAGTTTGACTTCAAAGAAACTGAACAATTTTTTCTTGTACCAACTAGAATACAGTTGTTCCAAGGTTTGCCAACGGTTTCAGAATAATCTAGGATATATTCTTCTGATCCCAAAACCAAAATATTCAACAAACCCGTTTCTAGTTCCTGCGAAGACATCGTATCTAACAGTTCATCCACACTATCGCATATAAAAATGCGGCTTTGCAAGTCCGGAAAAGATTCCACGAAAATAGGGAAATCAGTAAAAATACCCCTATTGTGATAAAAAGCCAAAGCGGCTGCTATTTCAGCACTGGCTTTATCATTCAGGTCGGCACTGATCGCCTTATTCAAGCCATCAAGTACCACAGCTTTCAAAGCATAACCCCTCCAGCAATATGGACGGCGCGTTATGTAATCATTCGCATCTTTTAAAGCATTTTCGCATTGCTCCAATTTTATGTAACGGTGAGTAACCAACAAGGGGTCGAAAGGTTTATTGCAGTCTTGAGCCATATTTATTGTAGAAGAATACGCATCTAATGCTTTTTTGAAGAAACCTTCTTTAAAAGCCTTGTTTCCATCCAATTCAAATTTGTCAATCTTCTTATTTAAACCAAGGTCACTAGCATCAGAAGCAAGGTCACTAACATCAGGAGCAAGGTCACTACTATCAGCAGCAAGGTCACTAGCATCAAGGGCAACGTCACTAGGTTCAGGAGCAAGGTCACTAGCCTCAAGAGCAAGTTTTTCAGTAAGAGGTTCAGGTAAAATAAACGTTGGTACGCAAAATTGTTGAATCATCCTCTGAAATAGTTCCGGTAAAGGGATTGGAAGTGGAAAGAGGAAATCATCATAAACATTCTTCTCAACCGTTTCATACCCTGCTAAAGGCAGCCAGTCTAATATACGATAAGCAAAGTTCAAAGTGCGCTTTGCTTCTTCCTGCTGGTGATTTGCACTCAAATGAACAGCACATTCGTAAAGAATTTTAGCTGTTTCAGGAAACCACACCGAGTCTAGACAAGCAGAGTCAAGACTTGGCAACAAATCTTCGACATTTCTACGAAGACGATGGCCATGTATACAAAACTTAGACCACATATAAAAGTGAGAAGGACTATTTGGTAAACCAGAGAAAGATATGTCTTGTTCTTCGCCATTCCTTTCATCTAAACTAACGTGATTACTGGGTGATGGACATTTAGAGAATGCAAAAGAAAGCATCCGCACAGCATCAATGAAACTCTCTGCTTTCGATTTAGGATCAAGATTTTCCCACACTAGTTCCTGAACCAAACGATGCGTGGTGACACAGCCCGCTTCGACATGGGTGAAAAGTGAAAAATCAGTCACCAATTTTAGAACCTGACGGGAACCTAATGGCGACGACACACATTTACGATACGCGACGTCTTTCACTTCGGGTGCTCCAACGTTGACCAATTCTTTCTGGATCTCATTTTCATCGAAAAATGAACAAGCATTCATAAATCGAACAGCAGCCTGACCATTCGTGCTCTTCTCAATATACTCTATATTGATACGCCATGTCGTGTGAACGGCGAGACGATGAGATGACTCGTTACCAGGTGAGACAGGACGTGCCGCCTGTAGACTCAACAGTTGCAAGCGTTGAGCCTCATATTGCTCAAGGTATGAAGACAAACTGCAACCCAGCATTTGAATATATGCTCCTGCTTGTTCCAAAGCAAGTGGCAGTCTCCCCAGCTTTTCACAAAGACATTCTGCGACACTTTCAGCATTTTCATTTTCATCACGTGTTACCTTAGTTCTTGAAAAAAGAAATTGCTTCGCGTGTTCAGACTGCAAACATTCGAGTTGAAGACAAAACTTCTCCTCAAAAACTGAAATGTCATTAACAAGTCGTTTCGGGTTTCGTCTTGTGAGCACGATAAAATGCCCAAAGAAATTCTCTTTTGAAGGAAAGGAAAGGAATTCCAGCATATTAGACGTAAGATCCAGTTGATCCAAGCAGTCGAGGACTATCAAACATGGGTCATGTACGGTGCTAATTTTTCTCAGGATATTTGGCAAAGTTAATTCAAATGTATTGAGTAATGCACCAATCTTTACTGCGACGGCGTTCACTGTTTTGCTAAGATGCGCATCATCTTCAGCAGAGAACCAAAAAACACCACCCTTGTAAAATTCCTTCATCTGATGAGCATACTCGGAAACTAAGCTTGTTTTCCCAATTCCACCCAAACCACATACTGCTGTAACGCGAACTTTCTTTTCGCTCAACGTTTCCTCAACCTCCAAAATACGTTTAAGCTTCTGGATTTCTTCTGTTCGACCAGCAAAATAACCATTTCGTGGAGGTGCTGTGAAAACATAGGGAATTTTCTCCTCTTCTTTAACGTGATATCTGGACAGTTCATTGGTACGCTTCACTTTTTTAGCAATGTCATCTATCTGAGTCGCATGTCTTTTCAGTGTCAACGAATTGGTAGTTCCCTGTATCTCGGCTTTTTCCGTTCTTGTGCGTAGATCGTCTATTTCCTTGCCCAAGTTTCTGTGCATCTCATCCAATTTCACAACTAGCTTAGACATCTGTAAAACCAAAAATATTCAAACTATTTTACGTACATCAAGTGTTGCTATATTGAATATATTTAGATAAGGTACCTTCGTACAACTGTATTTCCCTATTGGTAAAACTTCCATTAACAAGTGTAGGTTTTAGTTTAAAGCAGCAAATTTCGAGAATCTTTCTCTCTGCAAGATAATACTTTTATACGAAAACGTATACTAAATCTACTTTTGCGAGAAGTGTGGAAAGGATTTTGATGGAAGACCATGTCCAGCATAAGGCAGTATTTTGTTGTTTATGCCACAAACTGTCATTGTGTCAAGTTCGCTGTTTTTATCTAGACACCCACAATTGTTTCATAAATCGATCGGACTATGTTCTTATCTAGCTAATTCTGCCATATAGTCCAACGATTTACAGCAAACCTATGGACATTTTAGAATGTAACTTTTTAAAATTTTCCTCTAATAACAATTTTGTTGTTCTCTTTGCATGAATTTCACCCTGACATTGCAGGAAATGGCCATTCCGGACCTCTAAATTTCAAATATTTCTGGGGCAGCTTGCCCCGAACCACCCCAGGTTGTGCGGGTCTTAGAACATGAATACTTAAATTTCCTCAGCCTCGCCACTGACTTACTGATGAAAACACCACACTGAATTTAAAACACTACTTCCGGGAAACGTAAAATTTCGCTACGTCCCTGGGTATAAGTGAAGTGTCTGTGCCAGTGTAGGTCGTGCCAATAATAATAAAGCTTTCGTTGGTAGGGAAGAAACTAGCTGAGAAATATAAGGAGAAATTCGAGGGCAACTAATTCCACGACGAAGGGCCTTCGCATCGATATTTTTCACGTAGTTGCATCCCTATCAACGAAAGCTGGGTATACTGTAGGTGACGCACCATTTCCTTAATTAAACTTCAGTTGCGTGATTATTTTTTGGAGGTGGTAATAAAAATATTTCCCAGACTCTCAGCGGACAACTATACAACGTAAAATGAAAGAATTCGCAAACCTTTTCGTCGTTTAAACTCCATGTCTTGACCGCTTCACGAAGTTCATCTACTTCACTTCTAAGTAAATTTAAGATTTGATTGTCGACAGCTTGACCAAAACACAATTGGAACCCTGAAATAAAGTGGAAATACTTGTAGTTATGAAAATCGCGTACTGTAAAACACGTGCAGAATGTAAACTTCCTGTATTTACATTACTTTATTAAAATTGTCGTACAATCCTTTCAATTTCTATAAATTATTTTATTATAAATTGTATCCAGTAAATATATCTGTTTACAGTGATGATGATATATCAGTTTACAGTGACCAAGTACTGAGCGCAATCTTTTGGATTTGTACTTCTATTAAATTATAGGTGTGTAACTCTGGGTGTGTAACAACTTGTTAGTTTTTACAGCGGATTTTAATTCACTAATTCTTTTACGCGGTTGTTACCGTTAGTACAAAATTAACTCTCAAAGTGGCAATGCGACCCATTGCGCCCCGCTTTATTATCTTACTCTGCTTAAAACTAGACTTTACTCTTGAACTAAAGATGATTGCTTAGCTTTTAATTTACTTGAAATACGACAGAATTGACAGCACGTTTTTTACAATTGACATAAAAGTATCAAAGAAAAAATTTAAAACAAACAATAATCATTAGCATTGTCGGAAATTGCCTTACGCTAGGTGTTATCGTGTACTGTTCATCTAGATCCCATTATACAAACTGCGTCATTATAGTTAATTGAACTCATATAATCTTTATTTGTTGTGTTAAAAGATAAGGGATTGTGCATGTTTTCTATTTTGTGAGATTGTGAGCCAAGAAAGCGAGAGCTTGATCCTTGTAAAATAAAATTGTATGTTTATTACTAAACTGCGAGTGAATTTGTGATCTTGTGGGATCGTATTGAACGGGATCAAACCTGCCGTTCCCCACAGCATGTCCATCCCTCTTTATTCATTTTTTATGTACACTTCTAATAGGAAAATGCGCTTTCTTTCTTCAAACTTGAACAAAGATGTTATTGTTATCTGTGGTGGCCAACTCAGTTAGCTTTCAACCAGTGGTGGACACCTTGCCGCACGTTAGGGATGTACATTTAGGCTGCCAACTCTTTTGCTGCTACTAATTTCAACCTACATACTGTGGCTTTGAGTCTTTCAAAGAAACTTATCCATTAAGTGGCAGCAATCTCCCCATGACGAACAAAACCGTCTGGCGTTCGACAGGGTCAAATAATAAAGTAGGGTGCATCAGGGCGCATTACCACATAAAGGGTTAACAGGGTGCATAAGCACATAGTCTGAGTAACCCATTGAGTGGCAGTATTCTGCCTTTGACGACCTGGGGCCGGTTGTACGAAGGTCGGATAGCGCTATCCACCGGATAGTGATTTTTTCAACCTTTGTAAAATGCTTGTAAAACTGTGAAACTGCGGATATAGACGAGACAAGAAGTATAAAAAACATTTAACTTATAAAAAAATTAACTTACTACGAAAATATCACTATCCGGTGGATAGCACTATTCGGCCTTCGTACAACCGGCCCCTGGCGTTAAAAGGAGTAGAATACTAAACTAGGGCGCATCAGAGCGCATTGCCGCTTGAAGGGTTGAAGAAAGTATTGGGGGATTAGCTGAGTATGTTCCACCCTAATTTCCTTTCACCACTCAGTCGTGGCAATCTCAGACATGAGGCGAAAATATGGCTGGATTGCTGTAATTCCGGTCCTACACTAGAAATACATGCATGCAGAACCTGTTGCCTTGCTAACCAAACCACTATATTTTTCAAGCACGAAGTGTCAACAGCAGCAGTAGTCGTCATGGTAACACGATCATTTTTATATTTTCTGTGCAAAATTGTATTAACAATTAAAAGACTATTACTTCTAATTACAAAATCATCAATTTCCAAAATGTATAATATGTTATTACGCGTATAAGCTGAAATTTAAATTTTAATTAATTAAATTAATTCAGGCTTAGATGTTTTGTAAAACGTTTTGAAATGTTCATCAAACTGAACTGCGTTTTATTGGTAAACTTTAAGTTTGAACTAACACTCAGTTCAAGTTATGATTCTCTCAATCTCTCATTCATAAAAATAATTACTATATACAGTACGAACTATTTAAGGTTTTTAATAATATACTAATAAAAATAGGGTATTAATGAAAATACACTGAATAGTGACTACGCTATATATTGTTTTTCAGTAAAGTAAAAATTCAATATATTAATATGTAAAACAAACTTTGCTGGTGTTTTACGATTTTCTGCAATATATTTCCCCTAATCCTTTGTTTTGAAGCGAAAACAAATATAGTGTTTAGCTGCTCGTCCCTTTTAGCAATTCTTGGGCCTTGACCGGATTGATGGTCTTTTTCAAATTCAATATATCGCCATACTTTTTACTTTAGTGGAAGATCCACCCACGAAACCTTGGATCATAGCCATGCGTCTGCGATTATTGATGGACTTTTCACTCCACTTTTTTCGCGGTTTTGCAAAAAATGTATTTTAAAAATGTTGTGAAAGATTTAAGCATTCAAAACTTTTGAAGAATGGCAATGTATCAACTGTTGTGGAATATAGTGATCTCCGACGAGTGGGTATTAAAGCTGGTGCTGGGAGCTAACTCCGAGTGACGAACCATACTGGACAATTAGACGAAAACTCTATTTGGCCCGGCTGAGAATCGAACCCACGACCTTCGGTTTACTAGTCCGATGCTCTACCGACTGAGGCGAGGTACTGGTCAAGTTGGGAACAGGTTGTTGAAAGATTGTATTCTAAGGGTTTTTGATATTTCGAAACTCCCGACACCATCTTAATACCCACATGAGTAAATGTCTCGATATCGAAGAAACTAAACCCAGTTTTGAAATATCAAACACCCTTGAAATGACCTGTAACTCAGTCGGCAGAGTATCGGACTAGTAAACCAATGGTCGTGAGTTCGAATCCCAGCCGAGCCATTGGTACTGCAGTTTTCTCTACTTGTCCGGTATGGTACGACACTTGGAGTAGCTCCCAACACCACCTTAATAATGGACAACTTTCATGTTAGACTAAATTTTAATCTAAGTAAAGAAAGGGAATCAAACACCACAGCTAAAAAGAACATAATGAAATTATGATTTGCTTTGTTGGTGTTGTGCACTCAGGTGAATATGATGTTTGTGATGTTACTCTGAGTGTATATCCACACCGGGCAAGCTTGAAAAACATGCCTGGCCACGGTGGGAATCGAACCTACGACCTTTGGAATACTAGCCCAACGCTCTTCCAACTGAGCTAGCTACGCGGTCAGGTCGGTTCGAGTATGTGATATTTCAGAACTGAGTCTAGTTCCATCGATATCAATGTAATTTAACAATCATGATCATAATCAATGTAATCTAATAATCATGATTATAATCAATGTAATCAAATAATCAATTATTAGATTACATTGATATTGATGAAATTAATTTACTAGACTCAGTTCTGACATATCACATACTCGAACCGACCTGACCACGTAGCTCAGTTGGCAGAGCATTGGGCTAGTATTCCAAAGGTCGTAGGTTTGCCCGGTGTGGATATAAACTCAGAGTAACATCGCAAACATCATAATGAAATTAGTAAAATTGCAAAATTTGGTTGCGAAATGATATAAATCTTGCAAAATGTAGCCTTGCATGCAAAGTTTGCAAATTTTGTATATGTTTGTATGGGCTCAAAATGGTAACGTTTCCGCACGTAATACAAACATATACAAAATATGCAAACTTCGCAAGGCTATACAGTATTTTCCGTATCTTACAACATTTCGTAACCAAATTTTGCAATCTTACTAATTTTAATTAGTTCTTTACGGAAATTTACTTTTTTTGGCCTGGATCAAAAATTAGTACATGTTTCCGTCCGAATCCTTGTAGAATGCTGAGAAACTGCTGCCTCGTCCTCAGGTACTATACAGTATAACAAATATATGAAGCATTCTGGAGGTGCTTACAAGCGCGCAAAGAGCAATGGGTGTATGTAAACAAATTGTGACTATAAACGCCATGAAAATAATTCATGTAAACATTTTGTATTGCGCCTGTGGACGAGTGAGGCTGTGAAAATTGAGAAGCATCATTTGATCAGTCAGATTCACAATGGATAATATATTTTACTCTGCTTTGGTAAACTATTCAAAAGCAAATCTGGGATGCTGAATCCAAAGTTGAATGCTCGAGACAAATGTTATAGTATCCACTTGGATACAGTCCGAAATACTCAACATCTACTGTAGAATACTCCCATGTCTGTGGGCATAAAATTTCATTACCTTTACTTTTCCAGCTGTTGAGTTCATCACACAATTTCTGTTCATCATTAGGTGACAAATTCACATTCTTCAGTAAAGTTTCCATATTTTGAAAAGCATCAAAAAAATTTGGTTCCGTCCATTCTGCAAAGTTGCAATGTGCCCACTCGTTTCTGATATCTGATCGAACTGTCTTTGCATGAGCAGCAGCTCCTACAAATGGGGCAGCTTCACAAATCACTGATAAGACTGCAGATGTATCCATTGTTACGTCAAAGCCAGTGAACTTGGACATGAATGGTTTAACAAACAACTTTGCCAAAGACAATGGATCCTTAACTGCATAATCAAATGCACTAGGTGATCTAAGGGCATCATTGTTGTTGATACTTTTATAGTTGAGGTTCAAAGTTGACGGGTGTAACTTTTTCTGGTGTCCAACAGAAACTTGTTTGTCGATTTCGGTCGGTGGTTGACATAAAACTTGATGCCACTTTGGCATTTCGGTTGCAAGAACATTTCTCAATGCAGGAGTGAGCACTTTGGTCAAACATACACCAATGACAACCCATCTTCGTTCTTCGTTTGATATGGGGGTTGTACTGGAGGCGCTGGCCATTACTGATCTACAAGATTAAACTTAAAGTTCAGAATGATACTTTCATGTCAAACTTGCACTGGGATTGTGTAGATGTGAAGGTTCTGGCAAGGCTGGATTTTGGTGGAAATGATGGGAGAGGTGGAAAAAAATTCAGACCTAGGCGCAGTGCCGTCGGAAGCGTTTTTTTATTTGGGGGGGGGGGGGTGAAAACGAGGGCCAAAGGCCCGAGTTGAACGCCGCAGGCGCGAGGCTCGAAAGGGGAAATTTTAAATTTAAAGTCTCTCAAATGCCATTTCCTGGACTTTGGGGGAAGATTTGACAAAATTTTGATAGTCAGAAAACAGCGTTATAACATGTCAAAATTTACAATTTAGTAGTACTACTGTAAATGGGCGAAGGCGTATTTAATTAACTATATATTGGATAAGTTGCAGGAAAGTATGGAAATATCTTCATTCTTTGCAGTTTGGCATGGATAATGTCGACGCTTAAAATTAATCAATTGTCACTATTTTAAAGGTATTATTTAAATGATAAAGACCTGCATGATTTTGAAAAAAGAGTGATTAGTAGCAAATTATTGGGGGGAGCTGCAGCCCCCGGTTGCAACGGCCCTGAGGCATCTTAAGTTCCACAGCCCCCATGGCATTTTAGCGCTTTGAACCTATACCCCCTTAAAGTTTTTTTCTTTCATGACATTACCACAGAGTTTCTTTTGAAACATTGCATTAAAAGAAGTACTTGACACAGAGATGAATGGCTCTCATGTTTTCAATTCAGTGTCAACCCTAAGCAACGCATAAAAATTAGTCAAATTTTCACTTTGATCCACAGTTTAACCTTTCCCAAGGAGAGGTGTATTACTTTTCAGGGAATGTGCAAAACCAGGGGCCGTGGAAGCGGGGAAGGCAATGTGCGAAGACTTCACACTTTTTTAAAAGTGGAAAAAGTGCCCTTTTTTCTGCGCTGAAGTGCCCCATTTAAATTTGCCGGACTTTTATAATGATTACTTCAAACAAAATAACGAACTACACAACTATAATACTCGAAATTCTACCAAGTTACATGTGAGCTATAAGAGAACAAACTATCGCAAATACACTGTATTTAACAAAGGAGTTTCTATATGGAATTGCCTTGATGAAGAAGTTAAAAATATTAAATCATATTTTTCTTTTAAGAAAACTGCAAAATCTTATTACTTGATGTCTAGTTGACGTAAATATTTCAGGAATATTAATGACAGTATTCTGTAATGTACTAAATATTCCTTAAACATTTTCCATATTTGTTTGTAAATACTTTGTGTTTTTCATTGCAAATTGTCCTTATGTACATAATCTATTTTTATATTACTGAACACTAAAACTATAGGGGCCTCGTCTTAAAAGTCCAACAGGATTTCCAGAGGTCTCTAGCCCGTTTATATATTCTTAAATATTCAACTTGTAAATATTATTTGTGGGTAAATAAAATCTATTTTAATCTATTTCATTATTAAAGAATAAATAAAGTATTTCTTGAATGAACGCCCTCTTCTGCTGGAAAGAAAGTGCCCTTTTTGCAGTAGTAACGGCCTTGTAATGGCCATTTCCGACGTTATAGAGACTCCATATTTTCAAAAATTTCCGTTCGGCTCGTGAACGATATAAAATCGTTTGATTTTGGGCATATACAAAAGTGCCCCTTTTGGCCAATGCCCCTCCACTTTCGAAATGCTTCCGCGGCCTCTGTGCAAAACCATCTCAGGGGAGGTAGGCACCTCCCAACAAATTCCTTCCCCTAGAAGGCCCACGCTTTTCGTACTCTGATTCAATAAAATCTCACGCAGGTATGCAGATGAACCTAATTTACCTCACTACTTCACTGAAAACGTCACTATAATTTTTAAGGTCTGTTTACAGTATGCTCAATTATGGAACAACCGAACCATTTTTATCCATGCTCGGCCTTTGTAAAAACTTTAAGGTAGTGCGAGGCTCCGCCAATTAAGTATAGATAATAAAATGTTACATAGCCTTAATTGACCTTGAGATTTCACCCGATAGTTTGTGTCCCACCATAAATGCCGACTGAATATTGATGTTACTGTTTGACAGAAATCCATGGATTTGAGTGTTTAACCAAAAAATCTGACAATGTTTCTAGTTAACCCTTTGAGCCTCAAGGCGCCCCAGTGCGCCCTACTTATTTTTTTTACTAGTATAACGCCAAACGATTTTACTCATCAATGGGGAAGCTCTGCACCTTAATGGATTAATTGTAAATAGGTCAGTTACAGGGTGAAATCAGGGTGCTTATATACAGTTGGTGGGTGCTTATTTGACTTGGGCTCGGATTTGACCCAGACTCGGAATTGACTCCGTTAACCAACAAAGTCGGCCTCTTTCAAATCAGATCTTGGCAACCGGGCCAGCCTGTTTGTCAATTTACACTAAGAATGGATTTGTTTCGAACTGGGGGCTGTTTATGAGAGCTTGGCTGGCCTGCTTATAATTAGTGAGACAGCCTGGTAAGCGGGATGAATTTCTCTTGTGTATATTATGTGAGAAAATTTCATTCTGTTTGTAGGGACAATTTTGTTGTTTTGACAGTTGTTAAAAATAGTTTGCAGAGACATCTTTGAACTTTTGTGCCGGCAACCACTCCAGCCCACTTGTGACTGTTTATGTGAACAACGTTTCGTCCGTAAACAAGATCTCGCCTCTTTCAAATAAGATCTGGGCAACCGGGCCAGCCCATTTGTCCATATAAGCAAAAAAAAAACTGTGTCACTAACCAGGATAGCCCATCTTCCACATAAACAGCCCTTATAACTTTAACAGTGGTGTCAAGTAGTACTATTTTTGAGAAGTCAGCATGTAACAAAGTAAACTTTTTCTAGTAAGAGTACTTTTACTTTGAACGAAGTCGTTTTAAGAGGTAACGCTTTACTTTGTTATTTTCATTTTGTGGCAAAGTATTTCGTTATTTTCTAACTTTTGTTTAATTTTACATAATTTATTCCCGATTTATTTTAATTTTGGGATAGTCTGGTAATAGGACCCCTACATGCATCTGGGATCTCTCGTTTGTGGCTAATACTAAATAAGCATTATTTATTTAATGGATTTCTTATATCTTCAACAGGGTCTGCAAATTATGCCATGAAATATTGTATATTTATAATGTGTGTGCTGTTTTGTGTTTTTTGTATCTCAATCCATCAATGGATAAGTCCCCCCCCCCCCTTACACTCCACAGACAACAGTACTTTTACTTTGTACTTCAAGTATTTTTAAGGATACTTTGTACTTTTTAATTAAGTACGATTTGCCTCCAGTACTTTTTACTGTTACAGTTATTAAGTTGTTTTATTGTTAATTACTTCTACTTTTACTCGAGTACAAATTCAAAGTAATTTAGGCACCACTGAACCTTAAGGCATAAGGTGGTCTAAAGTAATCTAAGGTTGTGTAAGTAAAGGCCAATTTAGACTACACAATTTTTGCCTAAACTATTGAATGCAACCTGCAGGACCGTAGCTATATTAGGGGGTGACTGGGCCGTGTAACACCCTCCTGAAAATGTCTTTTCCGCAGAATAACCGTTTTATCGGCAAATAGTTTTCGTAATCAGCAAAAAATATTTGAGTGCCTAAGTAATAGTATAGCAAAAATTTTGATAATTAAATTTAGAAACAGTGGCGTAATTACTATGGGCTCAGACCGGGAGAACCCGGGGGCCCCCAACCCCAATGGGCCAAATGGGGGCCCCCAGGCTTAGGCGATAGAGCAAAAACATTGGCCAGGGCCTCTGATATGTTACAATGTTATTTTCTGACCATCAGAATTCTGTAAAATCTCTCCCCAAAGTCCAGGAAATGGCATTTCAGAGAGTCTAGATTAAAAAATTTTCCGGATGAGAATGTCCTGGACCCCGTAGAAAACTTTGTGCATATACGGCGCTCAACTCGTGCCTTTGGCACTTCTACTAGGGGGCCTTCGAAAATTTTGAACCGGGGGCCCCCTGATATAACGTTACGCCACTGTTTAGAAATTACGGTACATGAATTGGAAAGTTGAACAATGGTATCTCCGGAAAATCCCCCGAAACATTTTTGGGGAAAAGATATTAATTAGCGGCTGAAATGTTATCGGCAAAACTACAAACTCCCCCCCCTGCTTTAACCTTTTCGCTACGGAACCCGATTACAACTTGAATTGTACTGTGTAAATCAAGTATACAACTCAGTGAACTCACCTACACTAGTGAGTCACGTAAAAATCTCACATCTTGTAGCAAGTCTGCCAACAAGCCGTCAACAAGTTGTGTTCGCACTACTTGTCCCAAGTTATCAACAAGTTTGGAAAAATATGATAACAACTCCTAACAACCTTGTTGATACTATCAGACTTGTTGCACGGTTTCCAGCAAGTCCGATACAGTCATGACATAACAATATTGCTACAACCTTGTGGCATCAACCTTGTAACAATTTCTTGTTATATTATGATTGTATCAGACTTGTTAGAACAACCTTGTAACAAGTCTGATAATGCCATCAAGCTTGTTAATCCAAATTGTTAACAGCTTGTTCCAAACTTGTTACAACAACTGGGAACAAGCAGTGCAAACACAAATTGTTGACAGCTTGTGAACAGATTTGTAACAACTTGTTTGCAGACCTGTAACAACTTGTGCGTTCTTATGTGTGTATATATAGCATTTATAGGACATCTATATATATAGACGAGTTGTATGTTGATTTTAATAAATTTAATTACAATATACAGTACAAGTTGTAAGGAAGTTGCATGCGACAGTTTTAAGCAAACATTGTGTATTCTAAATCAGCCTTAAGATAGTCTAATGTACCCTACGGTAGTCTAAGGTATAAGTTATGCCATTGTGTAAAAAGTATTGTATGCATATTACGGTTGCAAAATATTACCGAGAATTTAAGAGACAGTATTTAAAATGTTTTGTATCGTCGCTGATTAGTTATAAGCTAACAAATGAACGCGTGCAGATACAAAATGCATACTTCAATGCAAAATATTCATATATTCAATCAATAACAGCATTATTAAAAGATGCAACTGCCTTGAACTTCGACGTTTGGCGCCATCGAGGTTTGGCGAAGGCCAGTGGTTGCTTCTTATATAAACAAACATATTTCATACTTTTGCTTTACATTATCAAGAAAATTTGATACATACCTGTGCAAAGAACAACAAAAATTATTCCCATATCTTCGAAAATGTTTAATTAAACAATCAGGAACGAATAAATGTTATAAATTGTGCATAAAATACTCTGGGTTTCACTTTATACAAGACGTTTTCTGCCAATCTCAAAATCTGTCCTCAACTTCCGGATTCGGTCAATGCTCATGGTTTGGTCACGTGTGAGTCACGGACTCAAGGGGTACACACGTAAAAATCTCACAACTTGTCAACAACACATGTAACGCACAAATTGTTACAAGTCTGTAAACAAGTTGTTACAAGTCTGTAAACAAGTTGTTACAAGTCTGTAAACAAGTTGTTACAAGCCTGTAAACAAGTTGTTACAAGTCTGCAAACAAGTTGTTACAAGTCTGTAAACAAGTTGTTACAAGTCTGTAAACAAGTTGTTACAAGTCTGCAAACAAGTTGTTACAAGTCTGTAAACAAGTTGTTACAAGTCTGCAAACAAGTTGTTACAGGTCTGCAAACAAGTTGTTACAAGTCTGTTCACAAGCTGTCGACAAGTTGTGTTCGCACTGCTTGTTCCCAGTTGTTGTAACAAGTTTGAAACAAGCTGTTAACAACCTGTAACAAGCTTGATGGCATTATCAGTCTTGTTACAAGACTGTGCTAACAAGTTTGTTACAGCGATGATATAACAAGGATGTTACAAGGTTGTCAACACAAGGTTGTAACAATCTTGTTATATCAAGCATGTAACGGACTTGTCAAAACAACCTTGCAACAAGTCTGATAATTTCGACAAGGTAGTTACAAATTGTAAACAAGTTGTTCCAAACCTGTTGACATCTCGTGACAAGCAGTGCGAATACATCTTGTTGACGGCTTGTTGGCAGACTTGTTACAAGATGTGAGATTTTTAAGTCGGTAAAAAACTCACAACTTGTCAACAAGATGTCATGTGTTCGCACAAGGCCTGCGAGAGGGGGAGGGGGGCAGATGGGGCAAAATACCCGGGGCCCATAGCGCTCAGAGCGGCCCGGAAATCTCGGTAAATTGTTCACATCGTCTATCATTGCTTTATATGTGTCCTAAATGAGAGGGACAGGGGCCCGTGCCCCAGCGCGCCGAACAGGGGGTCCGTGTTCAAATTCGTCATTTTGTCCCGGGACCCGTGGTTGGCTCTCGCCGGCCTTGTGTTCGCAACAGGCTTGTAGCAAGCTTGTCAACAAGTTGTAACATTATTGTTATTTTATTAAGTTGCTACACGGGTTGTCACTTACAACTTGTTGACAAGTTGTTGAATTGCAGGACGATAACAAGTTGTTGGAATTGAACAACTTGTAACAAGTCTGTTGAGCTCAATAACCTTGTAGCAAGTTGTCAGCAAGCCGTTGACAAGTTGTCAACAAGCAGTGCGAACACATCCTGTTGACAAGTTGTTGCAACAGCATTGCTAAAAGTCTGCTGCAGTTTGTTACAACTTGTGCGTTTTTACGTACACACGCAAAAATCTCACATCTTGTAATTCTTGTTGCAAGTCTGTCAACAAGTTGTCAAACAAGTTGTGTTCGCACTGCTTGTTCCCAGTTGTTGTAACAAGTTTGGAACAAGCTGTTAACAACTTGTAACAAGCTTGGTGGCATTATCAGACTTGTAGCAAAGTTGTTCTAACAAGTCTGATAGAGTCATTATATAACAAAAATGTGACAAGGTTGAGGACACAAGGTTGTAACAATATTGTTATATCACGACTGTATCGGACTTGTTGGAACAACCTTGCAACTAGTCTGATAATATCAACAAGGTTGTTACAAGTTATTAACAGTTCGTTCGAAACTTGTTGACCACTTGGAACAAGCAGTGCGAAGACAACTTGTTGACAGACTTGCTACAAAAGTCTACAAATTGCGAGACTTTTGCGTGTGTACGAGATTGTTTTCTGCCAATTGTGCTTATCCTGTCCTCAACTTCCGCGCTTGGTCAATGGCTATGGTTTGGTCACGTGTAAGTCACGAGGGCACGAAAATATGTTCTTAAATACACACGTAAAAATGACATATTGTAACAAGTCTGCCAATAAGCCGTCAACAAGTTGTGTCCGCACTGCTAAGTCTGCAAACAAGTTGTTACAAATCGGTTCACAAGCTGTCAACAAGTTGTGTTCGCACTGCTTGTTCCCAGTTGTTGTAACAAGTTTGGAACAAGCTGTTAACAACTTGTAACAAGCTTGATGGCATTATCAGCCTTGTTACAAGACTGTGCTAACAAGTTTGTTACGGCCATGATATAACAAGGATGTTACAAAGTTGTCAAGACAAGGTTGTGACAGTCTTGTTATATCAAGCATGTAAGGGACTTGTCTGAACAACCTCGTTACAAGTTGTCAACAAGTTGTTCTAAACCTGTTGACAACATGTGACAAGTAGTGTGATTAATGCATCTTGTTGACGGCTTGTTGGCAGACTTGTTACAAGATGTGAGATTTTTACGTGGGTATGTTCTAAAAATACAAATGTCTCACATCTTGTACCAAGTTAGCATGCATAGCAAGCGGTCCCTAAAATCGGGCAAGCCTGCAAAGTCTGCCAACAAGTTGTCAACAAGTTGTGTTCGCACTGCTTGTCCCAAGTTGTCAAGAAGTTTGGAACAAGCTGTTTACAACTTGTAACAACCTTGTTGATATTATCAGACTTGTTACAAACAAGGTTGTTTCAACAAGTCCGATACAGTCATGATATGACAATATTGTTACAACCTTGTGTCGTCAACCTTGTAACATTCTTGTTATCTCATTACTGCCTGCCATAGAACAACCTTGTAACAAGTCTGATAATGCCAACAAGGTTGTTACAAGTTGTTAACAGCTTGTCCCAAATGTGTTACAACAACTGGGAACAAGCAATGCGAACACAACTTGTAACAACCTATGCGTTTTTACGCTTGTACACGTGATACACACGCAAAACGCACAAGTTGTAACAAACTGCAACAGTCTGGTACACGCGTAAAAACGCACAGCTTGTAACAAGTCTGCAAACAAGTTGTTACAAGTCTGTTCACAAGCTGTCAACAAGTTGTGTTCGCACTGCTTGTTCCCAGTTTGTTGTAACAAGTTTGAAACAAGCTGTTAACAACTTGTAACAAGCTTGATGGCATTATCAGCCTTGTTACAAGACTGTGCTAACAAGTTTGTTACAGCCATGATATAACAAGAATGTTATAAGGTTGACGACACAAGATTGTAACAATACTGCTATATCGTGACTGTATCGGACTTGTTGAAACAACCTTGTAACAAGCCTGATAATATCAACAAGGTTGTTACAAATTGTTAACAGCTTGTTCCAAACCTGTTGTTTGTGACAAGCAGTGCGAATATATCTTGTCGACGGCTTGTTGGCAGACTTGTTACAAGATATGTGAGATTGTTGCGTGTGTAGCAATGCTTTTCCAACAACTTGTCAACAGGATGTGTTCGCACTGTTTTTTCCCCCAGCTTGTTGACAACATGCTACAAGGTTTTGAGCTGAACATAATTGTTACAAATTGTCCCAACAACTTGTTATCGTCCTACAATTCATCAATTTGTCAACAAGTTGTGAGTGACAACCTTGTAGCAACTTGATAAAATAACAACATTGTTAAAACCTGTTGACAAGCTTGCTACAAGCATGTTGCGAACACGTCGTGTTGACAAGTTGTGAGATTTTTAAGTGTGTAAGCCAATTTAAATTTTCATGCAGTAAAAACCCACATAAAAAGCAGTGTTGTAAATACTCGTTACTACACACGTAAAGAAACCCACAACTTGTCAACAAGATGTGTTCGCAACAGGCTTGTAGCGAGCTTGTGAACAAGTTGTAACAATGCTGTTATTTTATCAAGTTGCTACAAGGTTGTCGCTCACAACTTGTTGACAAATTGATGAATTGCAGGACGATAACAAGTTGTAATTGGAATAACTTGTAACAAGTCCGTTGCCGTTGACAACTTGTCAACAAGCTGGGGACAAGCAGTGGAAACACATCCTGTTGGCAAGTTGTTGGAACAGCTTTGCTACAAGTATGATGCAGATTTGTTTCAATTTGTGCGTTTAGGCCCGTACAGACCGCGATTTGGCAACGCGACGCGAATTTTCAATTTTCAATGACATTTAACTTTAATATTTTTCTATGTTTTTCAAATATTCGGAACCACTTAAGCAATTTTGAAAATTCGCGTCGCGTTGTTGAATCGCGTTCGGTCTGTATGGGCTTTTTCGTGAGTATGATGTAACGCGTTACACACGTAAAACGCACAAGTTGTTACAAGTCTGCAAAAAAGTTGTTACAAATCTCTGAAAACTGTTCACACAAACTGTGGACATGTTGTGTTTGCGTTGCTTGTTCCCAGTTGTTGGAACAAGTTTGGAACAAGCTGTTAACAACTTGTAAGAAGCTTGATAGCATTATCAGACTTGTTACAAGGTTGTTCTAACAAATCTGATACAATCACGATATAACAAGAATGTTACAATGTTGACGACACAAGCTTGTAACAATATTGTTATGCCATGTCTGTATCGGACTTGTTGGAACAACCTTGCAACAAGTTTGATAATATCAACGCTTGTTGTTAACAGCTTGGACAAGTTGTTGACGCCAAGCTTGGGACAAGCAATGCGAACACAACTTGTTGACAGGCTTGCTACAAGATGTGAGCTTTTTACGTGTGCACATGTGGTAAGCCATTTTGGGACGCAGCAAAAACCGGGGCCTTTTTTAAAAATTCGTCAGTGGGAGGGGAGGGTCTCTACAGAAAAGGACCATACTATACTGAGTGTAGAGAGATGAAAAAAGTTAGGTGACAAAAAGTTTGGTGTGGTGTCGTATGCAATATTAAGAAGGGGTGGGGCAATGGCGTAACGCAACCTCAAGTGACCCCCCCACATCAATCGGCCGTCCCTGGTCCCATCTCCCACTAAACAACAGGGTGTATTACTGGCAACACAATCGCAATGCGAAAGTGAGATGTTTTTAGTTTAGAAATAAACTATATTACATTACAGTACCTGTTCAACATAGCATTCGCATTTTGCGTAAAGTAGAACTGTACCTGCCTCGAATCAGCTAGCTAGAGGTAGGCCTATTGTGAGAATATTTTGCAATTACATATATTCTAACTACTAATTCATGTATTTTAATAACTGCTTTTCTGTTTTCATTATTCAATTCCTCGGAAATGTACTAGCAAACATTTTTATGGTCATCCCTGGCGTGGGGCCCCCGTCGCTTCACACCCGCCAGTTACACCACTGGAAATTTTCTTCCACCCCTAGGACTGCATTTCGTGCGTTTTCCGAAACAGATTTTTGGATACAGATATCATTTTGGTTTGTCAGGTCAAACTGAATCCAAGTAATTGCAAATATTTGGTTAACTGTAGACCTCCCACCCTTTGCGATCCTGGGGATGGGTTTCATGCTATAAAGGCGTGGGGCAGAACATGTGGCAGCTCATTGTGTGGAATGCCATGGATTTATGAGATAAGGTCTCTGGGACGGCGAAGATAACGCTGTCATAAGCATTACAGCAAAATCAACCAACATCTTTGTACTAATTCGATCATTTATACTGAATATAACAAATACTATATCATAAAATGAACATTACATTTGACATTAAAATTCGTATAAAATGTCTCTTTTGTCTTTTAAAATATAAGCAAAATAGTGATGAATTAGTTTAGAAGAGTGTTTCGAAACACTAAGAACGTTTTCTGAATGTAATTCCATGGCTCTCCCTACTAAAACTGTTAAATGATGTTGCAAAAATAACTCTAGATTAATTTCTCAAAATTTTCCAGGTTCACACAAGACAATAATGAGAAGTTAGTTCTATACAGATGTGGAAAAAAAGTGAGATCTTGGGATCTTAAGGAACACTTGCCTTAGCGGGAAGATAATTGAGGAACATTCATTTTCAATTTTTCACACATACGTTATGGGAGAATCTTAAGCTGGATTTCCACTTGCAAGAAAAATTTCGCTGTCGAAATGTTTCGCTCAAATTCTTTTGAATTGTTGAGCGGTCAAGTAGAACCGATTTATTCGGATGGTCACAATTCAAAAGAAATCAAGCGAAATATTTGGACGACGAAATATTCTCTGTAAGTAGAACAAGAAATCCACCCTTAAGCAATAATTAGATCATACTTCCTTATCTGTCATTTGAGATTGTGAAGTGTTGTTCAATGTTTAAAATTTGGCATAATGAACTGTGAAATTTTCCATTGTTTTTACGCACTTTTGAAGAGCATTTCAAAAAGGCAAATTCAAGATCCGGGGACTTTTTCACACTTTTTCCAGATCTGGTTCTGATCAGATTTTGATTTTAAGGTTATAGGATACCCTAGAACTTTAAAAATTTCAAACATTTTTTTGACATATTCTTGTAGCTTTGAAATAGAAATGTCGTCACGAAACATTTCAAGTTAAAATCTTTCATATTAAACAAGTTATCAAGTAAAACGATTTTCGAAGTCTACATGCTTGGCAGGAAAACTAATTAGCATTAAAGTCAATTTTCAGAGACATTAATCATGAGTCGTATACACGCACTAAGCGTGGGTTTTAACGGATTGTTCTTAAATTCGCACAAGTTATAGGTGTATGTCTTGGCTACGAAAGTGCGTTCGCGCGAGCTTCACAGATCTTTAGTTGCTTTACAGGCCTTTTGTTGTGCATTGGTTGCAATATAACACAAGTCGGGAAAGACTATGCCTTAGCTAAGTAACCCCTTAAGCAACAATAAAATGCGAACACACATTTTTAGAACAATCCTGGAGATGGGTACAAATGATAGTTTGACAGGTTTTTATTTTTAGTGAGACCTATTTTTAGAGGTACCACAAACTTGAACTAGTAGCAATATTCGGGAAAATTTTTTTCTCGTATATTTTTATAACACTGTGATATTCTTCATCTATATCTGGCTACATTCGGCGAAAATTTTATAGAAATTGGATAGAAATTCGCCGAGTAATGGTAGATCTCCTGAAAAGCGTACCTAAGGTATCCTGTAAACTTAACAACTTTATTGGTACCCTTAAGATAAGAATTATAATATTTATGAAATATTACAAGGCCCTAAAAGGAAAGATGCGAACGAGTCGATATCTCCCATGTAATGCATCTCTTGTACAATTAGTACTAGAAAGTTCATACCGTAAACCTCCGAATGTCAGGCCTGGGCTAATATTTGTTCGTAGGCATTTTTTGAGTGGCTTAAACATGCGGGGGGGGGGGGGG
>CACRXK020005491.1:0-17895 GCA_902702795.2 Paramuricea clavata
ATGGTGGGATTCGAACCTAGAGCATTGGGCTGGTATCGAAGGAACTAGACTCAGTTCCGAAAGAGAACACGATTGTAATGCTGATGGTAGATTTCCATGCAGTTTT
Organism: Paramuricea clavata; assembly: GCA_902702795.2. Lineage (NCBI taxonomy): Eukaryota > Metazoa > Cnidaria > Anthozoa > Malacalcyonacea > Plexauridae > Paramuricea > Paramuricea clavata. The sequence goes on from CACRXK020005491.1 coordinate 107, forward strand.
CCAGGCTGTAATGTTACATTCAAATTTCATGGCAAAAGCAAGCAAAAACACGAACAGACTCACACCCCCTCCCCAGAAATTCCATCTGTTTCCAATGGCAATGACTCAACTGATCATTCATCACAAGTTTCAGACCAACAAGATTCCAATGCATCATCAAAACCATCAGATGATATATTTAGTTATAACTGTGCCTTATTGGCAGATGGATTGTTCTTTTTAAATTTTTTAGATTCTATAAAAGAAGGAGATGGTGACCGATTAATGAGACAATATAGATGTTACTGTATTGTTACTGTATTGCAGAGCAGACACCAAGAGACATTGAGCATTTTGTGTGGAATAGAGGTGTCAACAATAGGGGAGGTCATGGAAACAACATTCCAGCGGACTTGGAAGTGGAACATCGTAACAAGTTCATCAAAGCTGCTATAAAAAATCTTGGTCCTAACATTACTGAAAAAGCTGTAAAACGTATTAGCCAAGGCTGAGAATGGTGTTAGAAGTATTTCAGATAATTTTGACAAGAGTTTGAATCGTGTTCATGGATATGGTAGAAGAACAATTAGTTCAACTGACAGCAACCTTGTTGAGCTTGTTAAACATGCACAGCAAACAGACATTTTTTCGGATAAACCGGAGCGATGTTATGAGCACGTCAAAGACTTTGAAAGGGACAGTTTTAAAAGCTTGTGCATGTCGTCTATGTACAAGTGGATAAACAAACATAAAAAAGCTGTTATCCTTGGTAATATGGCATGGTAACATTGGTAGTTACATTTATTTTGTCTCTATGTTGAGTTGCCTGTTTTGCTGGTCTATCATTTAAATGTTAATTCAAAGTATGAAAATAAGATGGAATAATTTTGGGGCATTTATAGAGTACAAAATGAATATTAAATACGTAATTTGTAAGATATGAACCTCTAAAGTATGTACCAGTTGATGTTTTGGCATAGGGTCATTGGGGATAACTTCTAGACAGTTCCAAAAAATTATTAAGAATACTACAAATTGAAATATAAATTATTACCATTTATCTATATGTGTTAACTTCAAAAATGGTTTTGAAGTATGTCTAAAGCAGCATCAGGAATATGGGAAGTATTTAATTGCCCTTGAGATTCAGTTGAAATTTGTGAAAGTGACAGGTTATCCATTGCAAGTTCAAGAAGAGAATCATGATGAACCACATCATCCCAGTTATCCCACACATGTTCGGTTATATCATAATCTCCAACAAATGAGACATCATCTTTCTGCTCGAATATATAGTTTTGTAAGATTTATAAGTTAATCCTTCAGAAGATTTATTAGTGGTAAAATAACAATATGACCACAAGCGCCATGAGTGATATCAAATATCAACAGCAAAGTTTGATAAATTAGTGACTTTCCGTAACCAGTAGGTAGATTTACAAACACCTCGGTATTTTTCTTAACAATCTGCATAATAGCATCTTGCTGATAAGCATTTAGTTTGCCAATTTTAAAGGTATTACATACTCGCCTGAACGCTTCGTTTATGTCACCAATATTGTTTAGATTATTGCGGGAATCACTTTCTGAAATATAGAAGGTTCACTGTGATTGGTCGATCGGAGGGAATGGAATGTGCAGCTCGTTTCAGCAGACATTAGTTAGTGAGGTTAGAGCTATAAGAATGTCTGCGAGAGAGACTACTGAATGAAGGATTCCAGATGCTGTGGTTAAGAGTGCAAGTTATCGCAAACGGCATTGAGAAAGAAATTCAGGGTACCAGATTTTTATTCGAAGATGCTACAGCCCCAAGGAATAGAGCTCCATCGCATCGATTGCAGGCCCTAATCGGTGAGTCATCCACAACAACTCCACATGAACAACCAACTCCTGAGAGTCATTACCAGATTACAACCTACTACCCAACATTAGACAAACTTATTTTAGAGATGCAAACATGCTTTCAAAGCAATGATCAAGACATCTTTGTGTGTTCTGGCAGATGTGGTTTTCATTCTGAAACTGTCGGAAGGAAGTATCGCCTTGGTCTCTTCGTTCTATTGTTTAGATAGTGCATTCCTAGAAGTTCAGATATTTCTGTCTGATAACCCTGTTTTCCATCAAATCAAGAAAGCAGCAACGTTGGTGAAGACCCTATACGAAAGTGGACTCCATACAGTCCTACCAGTCTTCTACAAAGCAAGTTCCATCATGGCAACGATCCCAGCCATGTCATGTTCTGCAGAAATATCTTTCAGTGGATTACGAAGGGTGAAGACATACCTTTGTTCAACGATGGGTCAAGAACGCCTAAGTAGCATTTCTCTTATCTGTATGGAATGAGCATATACAAATAGAACCCTCGAGAATGATATGGACAGAATCATTAACGTTTTTGGCCAACAAAATCACTGTGCCTCACATTTCTTTTGACAGTATACTAATACAATACATGGGATAAACTTGTAGGGGAGATTAGGTTAGGTTAAAAGTTACATTTATGATATTCACATGGTCATCAGACTTGGTCTTGTTTCATTAATTTTCTCTTCATTCCTCACCCGCTCCATGCACAAAATCTTTCTCCAAAAAATGCGGGAAATGGCATTTTAGAGGCTCTATTTTTCTGGCAATTTTATGCAAATTTTTAACATTGTGAAATGTGCTTATTCAATTTAAAACACTGATAGCACAGTCAATATTGCATGGACATTAAAATGTTACATATCAAAATCTAAGTTAGCCCTTTCTGAATACAATAAAACCGTAGTTTTTACACTACAGTAAATCAAACAGCACAAATTTTTTTGGGACACCTGGTACATATAATATATTATCAGTTATTTTATTATGTTTTACTTTCGATGGTAAATTTCTTTCTCACTTATTTCAATTTGGTGCAATTTTTATCACAAATTGTTTATTTAAATAGGTTGTAAAAGAATGTGTTTTGATACAGTCGACCAATACTGGTCAAAGCAACACAATAAATGTAAATAAAAGCCGAGCCAATGGATTCATCAAAAGCATCAGCAATATGGTCTCACCAGAAACGTATGGTGCATCTAGAGCTACTAGATTTATTATTGGCAGAGATTATTCTGAGTATGAACGCTTAAGTAAGTTAAATTTACTTCCTTTACAATATTGAAGAGAAATAAATGACATAATTTTCTTCTTCAAATGCTTTAAGAATATCTATGCAATGCAGTTGATATATTTGAGTATATTTCTTTCCACTCTTGTTGCAAGTCACTTAGAATTGTAGACCATTTAACTCTTGTGATCCCTTTTAGCAGGACCGAAGCTTTTAAGAACTCATACTTTGTACGTATTTGTCATCTTTGGAATGACTTGCAGATTGTGATAAGAGAAACTAATAACTTAGTCACTTTTCGTAATAAGTTACTTCAATTTTATAAGGATAAATTTTCTGAAACCTTTTTGTTGTAATAATAATTAACTAGTATGTAAATAATAATTTTTAATAGAGAAGTTTACCTGACGCTAGGCACGATGGGTAATTGGGACAAAGAATGCAAAATGGCGGCAATTTAGCGATGAATATTTATGAGAACTTTTTTTGAATTATTTATACTTTGTTCAAAGGTGAGAAATTTTTGAATTTGTTAATTGTCTTTCCATCATTTATATTCTATTTGACAAGCTGTTTTTATAGACCATCTAATCTGTAATCTTTGATAGAATCCTGATGTTTAATTTGTTTACGAAAGTTATAAATGTTTGGTAAGACGATTTGTTTACCAATTGCTCCTGCTGATATCCGTAATCCGTTCATTTTTCAACATCAGGGTTCAAACATGTTAATGTTGGGATGCCTACCTATCGCTGTTGTGTAGGAACATGCAGAAACGACTCCTGATATCGAGAAAATATTGTTAAAAGGGGCCATGTTGAGGGAGAGTTGAATTGGCATCACTTCCCTAAAGACGAGGGTGTTCGTTCACAATGGGTGGCAAATATTTCTTGTGGAATAAAAGACTTCATTGCATCAAACTATAAAACAGTATGCAGCAACCACTTCCAGTATGGAAAGCCAACTTTTAGCAGTCCTCACCCTACTCTTACCTTGTCAAAAGTGATGGTTGTAAACAGTCGCCAAGGAAGAGAAGGAAACTTGTTTATAAGCAGCAAATTCCTGATGGTACTGCACAGTCTGCGCCATCAACCAAATCTCAAAAAAAAGTGTAAGAGAGGAGAACCAAAAGAAGCAGCAACACAATGTACAATTCAAAGTTTTACCTTTGCCCAGCTGACCAGAGAAGTAGACGTTAGGTTTTTTACAGGATTTTTGAAATGGTATTTAACCAACTGAAGGAAAAAGCATCAAATACGCACTATTGGAGAGGGTTGAAAGAAACCATTTTAAATGATGATAGTCCAGCCAAAGTTGCATGCTCAGGTAGAAGAATTATGACGTTCGAACAAGAATTTTTACTAACGATGATGCGGATTAGAATTGCCAGTTTCCAGCAAGATTTAGCATTTCGCTTTGGGATCTCTGAAGCATTGGTAAGCCGCATATTTACAACTTGGATTAAGCTAATGGAAGCAGAACTTTCATGGTTAATTGTATGGCCTGAGAAAAGAATTATTAGACGAAACCTACCTGAAGTGTTTAGGAAGTATTATCCAAGATGCTGTATTATCATTGAGTGCACTGAATTTTTTGTAGCTACTCCATCTAGTCTTGAAGCAGCAGCCCTTTTCTGGTCCAACTGCAAGCGCCACTCGACAATTAAAGTGCTCATTGGAATAACTCCCAATGGGCTGATAAGATTTGTGTCAAACTGCTATGGAGGGAGGGCTACTGATAAATATATTGTCCAAAATTCAGGCTTTCTTCAATGTACCCAGCCTAATGATCAAATAATGGCTGATCGAGGATTTAAAATAGAAGAAATGTTAGCTTTTTACCAATGCTCACTTGCTATCCCGCCTTCCAAATGTGGTGATCTACAGATGTCCAAAGAACAAGTCAAAAGCACATCACAAATTGCAAATGCTAGAATCTATGTGGAGCAGGTCATGAAAAGACTTAAAGATTATCGAATTCTTAGCAATGAGATTCCAGTGACTCTTATTTCATTGGCTGATAACATTGTGAAAGTGTGTGCAGCACTAAGCAACTTGCAAGAACCATTATGCAAATACTGAGTTTTTTTCATTCTTTAATTAAATTCTATATAAAATATTAAATTATTTAATATTTGCTGAAATAATACAGTTAAAGAGGCAGTCAAGTCCGTTCTGCACATACATTCCAATGGACGGGACCCAACCATTGGAATGTTAACAATAGTTTGCATCTTATGAACTTTCTTCAATTGAAACTCTAGTTTACATGTATATTCATTTACAAGCATGGTGAACCAAAAAAGTTTTAGAAATTCAGTTAGAATATCACATTTTTTAAACAAGCGTTTGTTTACATTACAGACTTGACCGCCTCATTAAATAATTATAAAATAATTATGTAACAGAATTTGAACAGGTAAAACAAACAAAATTTATCTCTTCAGACTGTACATTAACACAAGACCAGTGATACCACATACCACACGAGTCGCAGCAAATGTTGTTCTCATTGTCTTCATCGATCTCATTAGGTTCCAGACAAGGTTTGTCACAATTAGGACAAAAGCATATTGGTCGTATACCAAGTAAAACTTTACACATATAACTCTTATAAAAAAACAACTAAATTCCGTAAGACATCTTGCAAATGTGCTTCATCAAACTTTATGATTTCAACAAAAGGTGGGCCAACTGTAGTCCAGACAACAAAATAACACTGTTCACATTCAGTCATAGCTAGCTGACCTATGATCTGTGTATAGTATTTGTGATTCTGTTTCAGTTGAATTTTCCCATAAGCTTTTTCCAAGAAGCTACTTTCGTTCCATGCCTCAAGAACATTTTGATTTGTGATAGAGTAAGGGCATTTGACCTCTACACAGGCTTTCTTACAACAACTACACAACACCAGTGCATCAGGACTAGCACCTACATGCGATTTGCTAACAAATAGTCCACATGAAATCATTTTACAATTGTTATGCATTTTGGTAAATTCTGTGAAAAAACTCTCCTTAGCTGTGTCTTCATGATCTGTTCCCCATTTAGTAGGACTCAGACTGCTGATATCTTTTTGATAAAGCAGGATTACTAAAAGTGGTGTGATTTTACAATTTGCACCTTTACTTTGTGATTTTGACAAAGTGTTAAATTTTGTGAAGACCTCGCGAAATTTAGAAGCAGTTATGCGTCCTTTTCTTTGTTTATACCAAGCTGTGGATTTGGACTGAGATCTTGTGGATTTTTCAAGCTCATGAAGTTGCCTATCACTGAAGGACAACTTTTCAAAATATTTTTGCCACTAATTCATCTTCTGGAAGTGAATCTGTTTCACCAGAAATACTCTCGGCTATTTCAGGCAGAGGATCTTGTACATCTTCATCAAGTGCTGGTGCAAATGATATATTTAGCACTGCATTTGGCAATAAATCTTTCACTTTTGTCAAGAATGAAGTCTTCTGCTCTTGTGTTACAGTTCGGTCAGCACCAGCATGTGGGTCGAACGTTTGTTTTTCCTTACTGTCAATACTGAAATGTGGTTTTGGCTTCGATCTGCTGGGAGACTCAATGTAGATGTCCTTGACCCTTTTTGCCTCAATATCAACATTGCTCTTGTTATTCCAAGAGCATGGAGTGTCAGTACAAGCAGGGTTAGTCAGCCCATGAGTATTTGCATACTCGACTTTATATAGAACGGCTATCAAGTGATTACAACAATTCGACAATCCAGCTGTACAGGAACAGTAACCACTTAAAATTTTACCACTCTTGTCGCATAAAATCCAAACAGATTTGTGTTCATCCCTCACTCTTTGGGATGGAGTTACTGTGCCTGTTATAAGAACTTTATCATCTATTAATTCCTTTACACGAATCTGATGAACAAATAGTTACTGTGCCTGTTATAAGAACTTTATCATCTATTAATTCCTTTACACGAATCTGATGAACAAATCCACTTTTAAAATAGGAGTAGGCTTTCTGATTTTATACTGACCAACATACTCAATTGAGAAAGCTTTGTTAGAAATAACATAAGCAAACATTTTCCCAAGGTCAACTGATGGCCATTTAGTCATGTCATCTTCCAAATCATTCATTGTAGTAGGATCGAATATATTTTGACTATCCAACAGCTTCTTGTACTCTTGCCAAAGTCTTTCCTTGAATTCTAGCTCCGTCTCTTTGACTGGAGTTCTATTTTCATAAGCCACTAAAGCTCTGGCTGCAAGGTCAACGTTCTTGCCAGTGGTAGCTAAACCTCTCATGAAGGTGGAATGACCATCAAATTTTTTTCAAAGTTTTGAAAAAATTAAAAAAATTTTTTTGGTTTTATATGATGCCTATGTTATCAAAATATACTCCTATGTCGCTTTCTCCATGATTTTATGCCTAAAATGTGTTTATTTTAAGGGGTTTTTACTGGATATTCACTCGTTGCTATGGAAACAAATTTGTTTACCCTTTGTTTTTTGCCTATAAAAGCAAATTTATTTACAAAATTTTCCGTAAAAAGTGTGGGGTATTTAGGGAAGACTGGGCTCTAATCTAAGCTTTTCCCCAGGCCCCCTACGAAATGCGCAGACGAAAAAAACAACATTCTTTCTAACATTGTGATCGAGAGTTATTTTGCGAAAATAAAATGAGAAAATTTTTGCTACACAGAAGCGTAAAATACGCCAATTTTGTGGCAATCGACATACTAAACGTTCTCGTGTTGAATATGAGGGAGAGGATGAGCCAGTAATGCAAGAAAATAACAAAGAAAGCGAGGTTTCTTTGAGTGCTGATGAGGGCAACGTGGGCGCCATTCCAGCTGGAATTTCAGTGTCCTACAGGAAGCTTCAGCCTTGTGTTCGGCAGAATTCCAGTGAGAAAAGAACCCCTAAACCTTCACGAGAAAGTTCTCAAGGCACTTATGGATTCAGGCTTTGTGATATGGAACTTATTGGAAATGTTTTTTTCCATATTAACATATTTGTCAGCTTCCCAGAATGTATACAACACAATGGAAGAAAATAGTATCAAACGTAAAGGTTGTGCTTCTAAACTCCACCTCACTTGCCAAAACTGCAAATGGATGCATTTGTCTTGGATTTTATAACGAAAAACAAAAGAGTTTTAAAGTAAATTGACGATTAGTGTATGGAATGCGAATGATTGGCAAAGGTCATGCTGGTGCATCAAAGGTTTGCTCTGTCATGAACATGCCACCACCACCTAGACGAAGTCTTTCAAGAAGTCATCTCGTGTCATTGCTAAGCATGCAAAGACAGTTACTAAGAAGAGCATGAAAGCAGCTGCAAAAGAAGTGTGTGTTTTGCAACAAAATGAAGATGTTGATGGAACAAATCCTGTAAACTGTGGTATTTGATGTGACGGTACCTGGCAACGAAGGGGACATTCATCATGTAACGGGCGTGTTACGGTTATGTCGATGGATACCGGGAAAGTTCTTGATGTTGAGACACTGAGTCACTGACTACATTTTGCAAAAGAGGCAATCATTGAACTTTTAAATCTACTGGATATTACTCCTGGCAAGTATACAGAAGTGGCTTGTCAACTTGAAGACAAGTTGAGAGTTTCGCATGCAGAACACAAATCCACGCCCGAAGTTAAAAAGAGGCGTAAAGTGATGAGAGGACTGAAAAAACAAAAGTGTGACAAAAACAAACAGGGGGAGGGAGTAAAGTATGGTGCTGGAGAGTTCTATTGACTTTTAGGGACATGAAGTGTTTTTGGTAGCCAATTACATAGTATGAAAAGTTTAAACTGTATTTTCTCCAATAAACAATTTTCGCAAGGTTTGTAATCTGCCAACAATATATGATATCTCAAAAACAATTTAACAGATTTGGCTAAAATTTTCAGAGGATGTTTACTTCATCAAAAGCTATGCAATGAACTAGAATGAAGTCATTAGGTCAAATACTTTTTGTGCTATAAGCAAAAATTCATGCTGATCATTAAATTTCAGGCACACATATTGTTTCATTCAGAACTTAGAAACTATTTATCTGATTTAAAATCTTTTAGTTCATTGCATGGGTCTAGTAGTGCTTATTATTTTCCCAATGTTTCATAGACAAATCTTAAATTGCTTTCGAGTTATCATGTTTGGCGCAATGGTCCGCTGCAAGGCGTTTCGAGCTGTTATCTTGGTAACCATGGCAACAGCATATGTCGAACTCACATAAATGTAAATACTTTTCTATGGGCTTTCATAATATACCATTTAAACTTTATTTCTAGTTTTAAATATAAAAAAATAAATTTGAGGGTCATTCCACCTTCAGGAAGTACTCAAGTTCCCCTCTTGACATCTCCAAAAAATCTTCATGGTGTTTTACAGTTGTCATACTTATTCCAGATAAAACCTGATGTTGAAAAATGAACGGATTACGGATATCAGCGGGGGCAATTGATAAACAAATCGGCTTACCAAACATTTATAACTTGCATAAACAAATTAAACATCGGTATTCTATCAAAGATTACTGATTAGATGGTCTATAAAAACAGCTTGTCAAATAGAATATAAATGATGGAAAGACAATTAACAAATTAAAAAATTTCTCACCTTTGAACAAAGTATAAATAATTCAGAAAAAGTTCTCATAAATATTCATCGCTAAATTGCCGCCATTTTGAATTCTTTGTCCCAATTACCCATCATGCCTAGCGTCAGGTAAACTTCTCTATAGTGACTGAGTAGGGTGGAGCCGATTAGTAGTTAGGCTTCAAATATATTTGTACTTAGATTATATATGCATTCTTATATGTATTCTTATTGTAGGCTAATAGATTAACTCATGACATCAGGTGGCTTATGATAGGGAATCTTGAATTCTGTTTTAAGCTCACCTCAAATTACATTATAATTCTATGCAATTTGTAATTTAATTTGATGTATATTTGGAAATTGATTAAAGTTTAAAGTTTAAAATATAAGGGATGAAAGCCAATTGCTTACACCTACAAGCAATGTAAGTGTACTTGTTTGTATTTTAGATTAGACAGGTTGTTTCACTGACAATGAAAAATGTTATGTTAGATTATTATAACTTTGTTTAATTAGTCGGGATTTGCTCGGACAGTACTCGGAATGATGCGTGAATGCAAACGTGATCAGCAGATTGTTGAACATGTTTTTGAAACTTTTTAAGACTATATGAGGCTTTATACTAAGATTTATTGTTATTTAAATGTCAAGATAGAAGAGAAAAGATATGCTTGGGTCAGATTTTCAGATTGTGTTGTTGTTATTTATCGATATTAAATATTAATCCTGAAATCCCAAGCATGTTTTGTGGTAATATGTTAGTTCCATGCCATCGTCAGTCCACAGGTATTAAGTATATGCAGAATTGTATAACTTTTAGTAAATTGACTTAGCACATTATACATATGCTTTTTGTGCTTGTTTATAGAAGAATGATATTTCAACAGAAACTGGTGGTTGTGTTGGTTGTGCATATTTAATAAAAGAAAGAAGAAAAACCTGGAACAAGTACATAACATTAAAAGCACAATATGATGCAATGATTAAAGTAACACATTCCAAAGGTACATAAATATTTATATCCGGTTTGATCTATATGCACAAATTTCGGTCTCTTAATTTGGCAGAATATACAGAATTTTTTGCGAATGCACTGTTTCTACTAAATACAATATAATATTAGTATGCTTATGCCCCTGCAGTGCCCCATAAGACATGGTGGTTAATGTGCTATGTGACAAATTGTCTGGTATCAGGGGGGATTTGGTCCAAACCATGGGATTTTGTTAGATTAGTTGAGGCCCTAACCGAAGACAATGGGTTAAACAAAATCCTGCAGTCTCTAATAATAAGGAATGAGGAGAGAACACTTGTAGAAAACTGTTTAATGCATGGGGGAAGATGTTAGAATAAAGGGATGTGTTTATTGTGGGAACACTGGACATAAAGCAATGCAATGTGAGAAAATGAGACAAGCAAGCATAAGAAAATTCAGACAAGAAAGGGGTTATGTTTCAACTGCACTATGAAACACCACTGCATAGCAGATTGCCCTATAGCATGTCATCATGCCAACACTGTTCGATCACTCGTCTATTGTGATAAGAGAGCGGGGAACAAACAAAAGTTGACAACAGATGTGATGACAAGTGATGCGAGTGCCCATGGCCTCAGAAACAATGTGAATAGAAATGTACGACACTGAAGTGAGTTCCTTAGATGAAAGATTCAAAATAAACATGAAACTCTTGAAAGTCAACAAACAGCTGTTGTTTGTAAAAAATCCTAACTTCAACCAATTAAACACCTGTGTGGCATTACTATGGACGACGGTAATGTGAAACCGCAACTTCCCATACATCTGTTCCTAGGAAATGGTGAGTATGACCAGCAGTAAGCCATTGATCGAGGGAGAAGACGGCTCATAGCAGAGAAAACGAAGTTTGGGTGGGTGATAATAAGCCCTCAGATGGAATTTAAGCACAGCACAATGCTTGTGACCCAGACTTAGCAATCAGACTTTGATAGGCTGTGCAGATTGGGTTTTCTCAGGCTGGAGGATTCCACAGAAAGTGGGAATACGCCTGACAAAAATGCATGCCAAAGCGCTAACGTGCTTCAATTTCTTTAATTTTCATCCTGTTTCTACAAAATTTCGCATAGACATAGAACATGTCATTCTTAGAAATCTTATGTTTTTTGTTTTTCCAATTGCTACATTTTGGCGGGAGAATGACGTCACAGACTTGCCTCTAAAAAATTAACAGTTAGCTATTGTTAATTTTATGCACCTATTCGGTAGCCGACATCGAGAGAGTCTTAAAACTGAAGTCTGTTTCGAAAAACAACCATTCCTTGCGAAGATATCATGATTCAAATTTCTAAAAATCGGCCATTTTCGTCTATTTTTAGCAAAAAATGGCTGATTTTTCGACATTTGTACCGGTATATCTTCGCGAGAAATAATCGTATTTAGAAATGGAGTTCAGTTTTTTGACTCTCTCAATGTCGGCTACCGAATTAGTGCATAAAATTAGCAATAGCTAACTGTTAATTTTTTAGCAGCAAGTTTGTGACGTCATTTTCCCGCCAAAAATGTAGCAATTCAAAAAACAGAAAACATACGATTTCTAAGAATGACATGTTCTATGTCTATGCGAAATTTTGTAGAAACAAGATAAAAATTAAAGAAATTGAAGCATGTTAGCGCTTTGGCATGCATTTTTGTCAGGCGTGGAACTTCGCTTTTTGGGGCCTCGCTTTTTAAATTTTGGGGCCTCACGTTTTCTGAGGGAATTGAGCTATTTGGAGCCCTGCACTGGTGCACTGTTTCGGCCCTGTGCTGAAACAGGGAACAAAAATTTGAAAGAGCAATTCGAAGAGTGCAGGCCTGCGGCATATGCCGTTTCTGCCATATGGTTAATCCGGCACTGTCTTGAAGCACTTTCGCACCCTAAAAAGATCATTCCAATGGGGCTTTAGCAGCATGCATTTCTCATTTTTATTGGCGTTTACACGTAGACAAACCCGCAAGAGGCCCCTGCCCTCATGAAATGCAGACAAAGTATTTGGGACGTGCCTACCCATGGTCAGAATTGGCGTTTTTACGATGAAAATGTCCGATTTTTAAGATGCACATGGGCAAGACAGGTGCCATGGGGTTCGATACATGGGGAACTTTGGCTGCATTCACAATATCCAGTTAGGGCTCCTCTCTCAAATCAACAACTGAATGGCGTTGCAAAACTAAATTTCATCACAACCAGTTTTGCTCTGGCTATTAGCACCAATTCATTAAGCGAATATTAAGAGACCATTAAAACAATTAAGACACACACAGAGAATGTTGTGGGAGACGGGTTGCTGCAGAGAAATGCTCCAATTATACTTTAAACTGTGGCCATGGTGTCACCTCTCACTATTACAGCATTATGATATAATTATATGTCCTCAGGGGGTCGTGGTTCCCCCATGTTGGACTTTAACAATAGTGTTGATGAAGGAGTTTGTTGACACTCAATGGTGTTGATGAAGGACTTTGTATATAACGTTCATAACAGTCAGAAGACCAGTGACCCAAAGTTTTGATAAACCAAGAAGGTAAGTTCGTTACAGCACCAATTCTGTAACTATGACCTGCAAAGTATGAGGCATTGAACCCAGCTTGAGCAAGAAGTTTCTGTGTTTCTAGTGTTAGAGCCTGTTTTGTAAGTGGTTTACCCACAGCATTTACAAACAGAGGACCTGATTTTGGTAGTCTTATGGCTAGATATTGTTTCATAGCCAACACTGGACAAAGAGGTGTGTTTGTTCCTCCAATGGTTATTGTGTGCCCCACCCAGAAGGGGTCAGTTTTGGATTCTTTTATTTATATAAACATGGCAGCAGTTGGTTGGATTTCGTTGGAGAAGACAGCATCTTCTGGGATGAGGTGAGTATCATCACTGAATTTTGATTTACATGTTAATGCTCCAAGCCACAGGAAGCCAAAGAATGCCAATGTTATGGCAGTGCAAGACATAATTGAGTCAAAATTTGTTGTGACAGGTAATGCTAGCATCATATGGAAAAGTTTTAAGTGGTGGATTGTTATTGGGAGATGCACTCGTACTTGATCTCCTTGTGACCGTGAAGAACCAATTGGAGGCACAACATTTTTTCACAATCTAATGAAAAACCATTTCTTATATGAAAATGATGAACCGCTGCATGTAAATTTCATGAGTGTTTCTTCACTTGCTGGTAAGAGATGTTTTCCTTCTTGGGGCTGATATAAGTTGACAAAAGAGATAAATTGCTTTTCCCCAGCACTGTAAGTCTGTTTGGTCAAGGTGGCCACAGACAAATCAATATAATGTTCAATGCTGGCCTTTAGATTTTCAACAGAAGGACTGGAATTTGTTGAGAGATGGCATCTGCTTGAGGTGCTAAGAGCCAAAACCTTTGAAACTGGAAATGAGAAAGGGAATTGGCAATTTTGTTATATTTTCCTGGTATGTTTTGCCCTAATGTACATATTATATTTTAATGTCAGCAGTGTGAGGTGACAGAGGAGATCCATTGCCCTGGGAATTCGTGATCGCTTGGAATTAACAATATTAACAACTGATTCATTGTCACAGTTCAGGATTATGTGTTTGTTTTGGAGAGATCCCCCCCCCCCATATGTGACATGCAACCACTATGGCAAACAATTCTTGCCAGGCTATGCTAATTTCTGGCTGTCCTAATTGCTGATGGGGTTTCCCATTTACCTTGAAACCATTTCCCCCTGAAGAATCCCCCATAGCCCAAAACCACTGATGCATCAGTATGGAGTTCAAGGCATTCCGAGTCTTCCCATGCAAAATACAAGAAAAAACTGGCACTGTTCTAGTTAACAATGAACTGTTTCCACATCTCAAGATCCTTAAAAAAGCCTATACTAGGTTTTATGTGGTGGTGGGGCTGTTTTATATTTCTTGTCAGTTCAATCATTCTCTGTAAGTAAGGGCAACCCGGTGAAATAACCTTGCATGCAAAGTCAAGGGAACCTATAAGTGATTGAAGTTCTTTCAAGGTATGTACCTTAGGACAGCCTTTTTTAAATATATCAAAGGCAAATCAGAGACGTTCAATTTTGTCACCAGGAGGACGAGCTTCCATTCGAACAGTATCCAGGATAATACCCATAAATTCTAATACAGTTGCTGGACCTTGTGTTTTGCCTGGTGCCACTGGGATGTTAAGGCTCTTAAATGTAAGCATCATGGCAGTTAGACTTTGTTGGCAAGTGTGATCCTGTGGGGGCACCCAGGCTGGTGGCTCCATAATAAGAAAATCATCCAAAATATGACGTGCGGGTGAAATCATGCACTCATTTTTTAAGATCCACTCAATAGCATCTGAAAGTTGGTTGAAAAGATACGGAGCACTTCGGAGATCGAAAGGTAAAACTTTGTCATGATAATATTTCCTGTCCCAGTACATGCCGAGAAGCTTGTAGTTGTCAGGATGGACAGGAATGAGTCGAAAGGCAGATTCACATGGCTTGTACTTGCCATGGCTTGCCAGTGTTTTGTAGTGATGCTGTTAACCGATTGTTGGACTGTCCTCATGATGATTGTGGATTCGGGCCAACTGAGCGTCGTTTAGAACAGGGCTTTCGCTCGGGTTTTCACATGGCACAGACGTCATCTCGAGAGCTGTTTGTTCAACTTGTTTGAGCTTCAACGAAGATGTTGAAGCACGTTGTTTCAATCTCGCAACCAACCAATATACTTCGGCGGCTGTGGTCAGACACACCTTTGTCTAGGCATTGTTGCCGAAGATCATTCACCGATGGTTGATTTCCATTTCCTGCGCGTTGTTGTGTAGTAGCGTTTTGGCATCAAACAGGAGGCATATCCTCGGAGAAGTATGTCCAACATTGCAATATAATTTCAAATATTTTTGCCGCGAGAACTTACGCTTTTGCTTGCAAGTGACACAACGAGGCTTACTGATCCAAGCAGGAGACTATGTAGATGAAATGGTGAAACCTGATTGGTCTAATTTTTTTTATTATCTACACAAACTACCTCCCATACATAATAACAGAATCTTCACTGAATTTATATGTCGATGACAGTAAAATTTCATTATCTTTTTCGATCCAAGATAAGTCAGAAGCAAAAAGGGTCTTGAATAAATCACTACGAACATAAATTGTATACAAACAATACCCCTCTCCCCGCCCGGAAAGTTTACACTGACTGACTGATGTGAATTTTCGCCACTCATCACAATAGTGCACGGTGTCAAAGAAACTCTGCACTAAAAATGGAAAATTAACGATTTAGATGCGTATTTTTGGACAATTATTACTTGTTGGTAAACAAAAAGTACCTTACTTATATAAAACAACATCTAAAGAGTTTGAATTTTTGAAAGTTATGCAACTGCCGTTACTATGGCAACTGACTTTCAAGATGGCAGATATTTTGACTTTAAAGTAATTTAACTCGAAAACGACATCGGTGACCCCCACATTTTATTTTTAAAACTGATTTCTCTTAGTATAATAATTATTTCTCTTGGTATAATTAATATTAAGGACTTATTAACCGACTGCAAGGTCTGTACAGGAAAGTTTCTCTTGGTATAATTAATATTAAGGACTTATTAACCGACTGCAAGGTCTGTACAGGAAAGTATTGCCTGAGGTTTTTTGTACAGCCCAAGCTACGAAGGAGCAAGGTATGTGTGCAATAAAAACCAAAGGCAACAGCCTAGTCCCAGGCTCTCTCTCTCTATTCGCTGCTTTGATATATTTAAATAAGTCTTAAAAGTTTTATGCCTGGGTGTGCTGTGTGGAACGCTTCAGCAAGAGAGCCTAGCAGATTTCGGTAAAATGGTCCCTGATTTCAAAAAAGTGGTCCCTGGACTGGTACCAAGCATACAGCATTTCTAAATGGAAAATGTTATGGAAATTTCCTTTGCATTTATAATGAAGTCATTAGTTTTGCTCTAATGCTGTCGGAACAATAAAATAGGCTACATTTCGCTCCCATATGCTCAGAATGGAACAACAAGCTAAATATATGACTTGTGTTTACTGAAATATAAAGCCATATTAAACGCTATATAGAAGCTTAAATTATGCCGAGTCCAATCTCATCGGCTACCTAAAAATGTCAAAAGTAAAAAGCGTAGTTGTGTATACCGGTATGGTCTAGTGTTGGTCACAACTTGCGAGTATATAAATAACATCAACGATTATACAACCATTGACATGTAAATTTGTATATAATTTCTTCTAATTGAGCACATTTTTAATACAGTTTGAATTTGGTTATGTAGACATCGAACATGATCAACGAACATTGTCGTATTTACAAGGTTATTTGTATATATAAATTTTCCGCCATATTAAAAATACTGAAATCTGCTAGGTGTTCTGAAGCACCTTTAGCAGTGACGTCACACCTAGGTCCCAGTCTCATACTACATCCACGTTTTTTCTCGCACTTGCTTCAGAACAACTGGGACTAGGCTGCAAAGGCAATACTTTCCAGTACAGACCGAGCAAACAAGGTTAATATGGGATTTATTATATGACTTTGTTGGATCACAGTTTGTTCTGACTTTGTAGAAAAACCAGGAAACCTTTAAACTGCTAAAACCGTTTTCAGCCGTATATGCTGGCGGTTTCTGGCTGTGCGCTTGCTGAGTTGCTGATAACAACAAAACAATTAATAAAAATACTCCAAAGAAAAAAATCAATCTTCAACAATTTTTTTTTTTACGTTTTTGTGATAAACATACAACAAAATGTCAGCTAAAGCCATTAAAATTTAAGAACATTAATGTTGGAAACCTTTTCTGAACAGTTTGTCTAACGTTTTTGAAGTCAAAAGTCTGTAAACATCTTACAACTGTGTAGTGTAGGTCATTTGGGTCATTTGTTTCATCCGAGATTTCATAAGGATAATAGAATTCACTCGGTGAGTGTTCCTCATTGTCACTATGCAGCATTAAATAAAGTTCACTAGCTTCTTTTAGAAAAAATTTTTGGACAATGTTTTTACAATTTCTTGAGCGGGCAAGATGAATTTCTGAGCAGGCAAGATGACTTTTTCCAAACCAGTAATCAGCGTGCAGCATTTATCTCAGCCATATAATAAATATATATTATTGACCCTAATCCCATCCAAACCGCCTACATTTTAGGATTCATCTTTCCACC
>CACRXK020005492.1:0-10000 GCA_902702795.2 Paramuricea clavata
GGGGGGGGGGGGGGGGGGATGTAGGCCAAAAATTTCCGAATGACGAAAAAAAATTCCGAATATTTCATGGCATACGAAGTCACGAAGGTGTTGCTATCGGGAAAATGAAGATGCAATTTACAAACAAAAATACACGTAGTTTACGCAAAGACATGTTACAGAAGCATGCAGTGCCGCAAGAAGCTCTTTTTTATTGGGGCTGGGAACGAGGGCCGAAGGCCCGAGGAAATTTTTAAATTTAGATTCCCTGAAAGGCCATTTCCTGGACTTTGGGGAAGTTTTGACAGAATTCTGTTGGTCAGAAAACATAGTTTTAGTATGATATTTGTGACGTTCCTGTGAGTATGCATCTACAGCGGGCAAGCTGAAAAGTTTGCTTGGCCACGGTGGGAGTCGAACCCGCGACCTTTGGGATACTAGTCCAATGCTCTTACAATTTAGTAGAACTAAATGGGCGAAGGCGTATTTAATTAGCTATATATTGCAGGAAAGAGTATGGGTAATATGATTCTTTGCGGTTTGTCATGGATAATGTAGCCGCTAAAATTAATCAATAGACCTTTCCAGTGAAATGTGAAATTTTGATCTAGACAAGCCTAGACAAAAATTTCATCACAGCTTCAAAGAGCGTTACAAAATTAGTAATATTCCGAAGTTTCGTTGCGAAATGTTGTAAAATGCGGATAATATAGCCTTGCGAAGTTTGCCGTTTTTCAGTCATTGTAAGTTACAAATGGAAAATTGATAATCAGCTGTTTGATCATCTACTGATTATCAATTTCCCGTTTGTAATGCAAAATGACTGAAAAACGGCAAACTTCGCAAGGCAATATTATCCGCATTTTACAACATTCAACGAAACTTCGGAATATTACTAATTTTGTGATGCTCTTTCAAGCTGTGGTGAAATTTTTGTCCAGGCTTGTCTTGATCAAAATTTCACTCAAAAGGGGAAAGGTCTATTGTAGAGGTGTGCAAATCCGATCCGAATCCGATGGGATTCGTTCGGATTTCGGAACCAAAATATAACTATTTCGGATCGGATTGATATAAAGTTGTTTCGTAGTCGGATCGGACTTCGATATCCGAAATAAAATGAATTAATTATCCATGCATTATCGCAAGAATTAATTATCCATACATTTATCAAAGTATCATCGCGGTTTTTGCTGCATTATTCGTTTGACACTTCAATTGGACGTCACTTTGTCAGCTTCTTGACATGTATTTCTTGCTCTTATATTTATTTGGTTAAATATTTCAACTTGAATAAGAAATTTATTTTATTAAAGAAATCTTCGGATCGGATCAGATTGGAATTCTTTTTCAAAACTCGGATTGGATTCGGATTAGACAATTTCGGATCGGATTTTAAACATTAGGCAATTGTCGGATTATAAACGTCCAATCCGATCCGACACACACCTCTAGTCTATTGTCAGTATTTTAAAGGTATAATATTTAAATGATAAAGGTGTGCATGATTTTGAAAAAATAGTGATTATCAGCAAATTATTGTAAGGGCTGCTTCCCCCAGTCCCCCCTCCCCCCGACTGCTACGGCCCTGAGAAGTAATAAACCGAAAAACATTTACCGATTTACGATTTGTTTTACGTTATCCATGTAAATGTCGTGATTTCGTAAATCAGTTTATACCAATGGTTTATACTGACAATACCATTTCATAATATTTTCTCTGTTTAAACAACTAAAATTTTGTTATACTATTATTGCCGTAATTTTCCGAATGGCCAACCCGATTTTCCGAATATGTTAATTCTAATAAAAGTTGGGGGGGGGGTTAACCCCCCCAATACCCCCCTCGCTACGGCCCTGCTATTATTAGTAGCCTGGGTGAAAGAGTATTTACTGCTGAGATTAAAATTTGACAAGAAATAAATCCGAATAACTGTGTTCTAACCGTATAATTTTGAGAAATGTTGTCAAAATAACAAAAAATTATTGTATTATCAAACATGGTTTGAGTCTTGATAAATATTTTACGGGAGATAAAACATCTTTCCACAGAAACTAAATGAATTTCTAACAACGGAGAGTGAGACTGCATGACACCAACACCTTATACAATCCGCAAATTGTCATGCGTCTAATTAGAAGCGTTCGATTCTTAAATTTAGCTTATCGAATATCGGAGTAATTGAAAATTTCAATATTCCCCACTCCCACAATGCCAATGGTGGCGCCAATTTTCTTGAATTTTCAAAGTGTTTTGTCACTTTTGTTCAAAAATTTATTTGGGACACACTTTGCAGATACATTTATCGAAATTCGTTTTAACCATTCAGCTTTCATTATGGGAAACATTGAACCAGATTTTTATTAGAGCATAGCATATTCATGGGATGAAGTTGCTATATAGCTATTCCCAGCCGTAAAACTATGAAATAACGCTGTGAAATGGGACACAGCTTCGTAAAGATTTTGTTCATGAAAAAATGCTATGAATCGGCCATAAAACGCCATGAATTTATTAAGCTTGTCTCAAATAGGTTGTGCATGCTAGTGAAAAATGTATGTAATATCGAACTCTTGGCTTTGTGGTGCTCTTCCAAATTGGACGGGTGCTTGCGAATTTGATTGAGTACGCCATATGAGGAAAAATCTTAATTTTTATGTGATAAATAAACTAGATATTGCCAAAATGAATGATTCTAAAATGTTTCAGATAGTCCAGATTAAAAAATACTAATTCACTTTAATTAACTCGATTCTTCAATTTTTTAGATGTCTGTCCTTTGATAAAGAATATATTGATGGAAACGTATGATTTTCAAACACAATGTGCCCAGAAATGTTTGCAAGACGTTTTTTGCACGGGGTTCAACTTTAGAACGTGCAAAGGACAATTGAAAAAAACAACCTGCCAATTAACACACAAACTTGATCATGAGTTTCATGTCTGCAGCACAGATGACAAAGGTTGGAATTTTTACCACTCCGTTAAACCATGGAAGGTAAACATAAACAATATATATATATATATATATATATATATATATATATATATATATATATATATATATATATATATATATATATATATATATATATATATATATATATATATATATATAGCGGTGCTATATGGTCTCCCGCTTCTCTTTAATTTCCACACATGCTTCGATAGCTCCGTTTCGTTAAATATATCATTTATAGACCTTCGGCTCGGGTTAGTCGTCGAAATATTACCTGCATGCAGTGATAAAATTCCCTGGGCAAAGTTCCTCGGAAAATATCATCA
The DNA here is from genome assembly GCA_902702795.2 of Paramuricea clavata. Taxonomy (NCBI): domain Eukaryota; kingdom Metazoa; phylum Cnidaria; class Anthozoa; order Malacalcyonacea; family Plexauridae; genus Paramuricea; species Paramuricea clavata. The sequence continues at coordinate 3,263 of CACRXK020005492.1, forward strand.
CTTCCGGTAATATTTTGCCGAATCCCCCTCGCTCCGAGTCTATATAAATTATAAGTATCCCACGCTGATCACATCAATGCATTTTTCTTCTATAAACGAGTAAATAAATTTTAAAATGATATGTATTAGTAGAAAAAAATAATTAAATATGTCAATAATTAAATGAATATATTGATAAAATACCTCTATTATAGTATAATGCAAATAAGTAAGTTAAATTAGTTAATGAATAAATATTTCCAGGTTCCCTGCAATAAAGTCAAAAAATGTAAAAATGGAGGAAAAACAATCATTGATCTCAAAAATGGACCTGGCTCAGATCTTTACACATGCGAATGTCCCAAGGAATACCAAGGCGATCTTTGTAGCAAATTTGGTAAGATATATAAAGAAGTTGTAAATTTAAATCTGCTTAAAAATCTTTGAGTTAATTCTCAATTGACCAAGAAGAAGTCGTTGTTGATGTGATAATGGAATTTTCGACTGGTAATTTATACACATTAGTAGACCTCAGTAACCGAGAACAGATGCGAAACGAACCAGCGGCCCTGGGATTCCGATGCATCGCTCTACCCAACTGAGCTGCAGAGGCCAGTTGCCGAGCTCTAACCACAAGTTCATGTATATACTAGGGTACTGCCATTTATAGATTGTGAGTACATACGATGATTTTTTGTGGGTATCTCACTTGATTGAATAATATTTGATTGGTAAAGATGGAAATTTTTGTACAATTATTAGACCTAAGGTTCCTGTTAGGGAGCTGAAGTTGTACTTTTCAGCTGTTCCTAGTTAGGCATAATAAATGAATAAATTTCCACTCGGCAATTTCCATCTATAATACCCATCAAATTCAATCGAGTTAGATGCCAACAAAATATCTTGATATTTACCCATAACCTAACATGGCAGTACCCTAGTATATATACATAAACTTGTGGTTGGAGAATGACAACTGCCCTCTGCAACTCATTTGGTTAGAGCACTTCACCGAAATCGCAAGGGCCGCAGGTTCAATTCCTGCCAGAGGACCTAAAGTTGCTGTTCCTGGTTATAGGTCTAATAAATGTATATATAAATTTCCACTCGACTATTTTCATCTATAATACCGATCAAATATTTTTCAATCGAGTGAGAGGCGAACAATAAGTGCTAGTTAAAACATGAGCAGCCGATCTTTATCTGATATGCAAACTCGAGCCGAAGACGACAGTTTATATATCATATAAATATCGGATGCGAATGTTTTAACGTGCTTAAAAAACGACCCACCTTATGAGTTAATTGGCGAAGCAGTTTTAATTTAAAGTGGCACTCGCGTCAACGAGAATGCTCTTAAAGATGTTTTAGTTCTTGAGATATTTCATTTTGTTTGCAACCGTGTGACGTCATTTACGCAATTACATATATAATGAGATATCAAGTAATTGTTGTGTATCTTTGCTATTTCTTATCAAAATCTTTCCAAAGATGCGGCGCGTTTGTTAATTTAACCTACATTATTAAGCATACTGTTTTTTTTAAACAAATCCATAAAAAATAGCAAAGATACACAACATTTACTAATATCTCATTATATATGTAAATGACGTCAGATGGTTAGAAACAAAATAAAATATCTCAAGAACTAAGCATGGGAACAAAAATCTTCAAAACAAGTTACTATACAGTTTAAGGTGGCTCCCTAGGGTTTTATTTCCGGGGGTTACGTTCTTCGTATCAAATGTAAACTAAAACTCGTGTGACTTCAAAATACGAACGAACGTTGTGTTTTATATGGAACTCTTTTTTGAAACAAAAGTGTGAACTTTGCTTTAGTTAAAAGCATAAAAAGAGTTCTAAAAGCCAAAATGATACTTGGATGTGATGTTTCAAAAGAAAATAATGTAAACTTGTTTTTCAAGCGGTATTCTGGAAGTTTTTTGAACCGCCGTACGCGAGGTTCGATCGCGAACATTGGGATATGATATAAAGTTTCCTCAAGAATTTGCAGTGTTTTCTCCACAGTTTAGCAGCACTTATGACAATAAAGATGACTTAAATAATGAGCCCTCTACGGGTGAAATGAGCAGGGCCGAAACTCCAAACATTCCACTATGAAAACTGAAATTTGAACGGGCATTTTGCGAAAACTTCCGACGATAGTACTATAAACTCGCACGGGACGAATTTTGACAAACATTTTTCAAATTAATACCAAGAAGTCATAACCAGTAATTACCTAAATTTCTCTGCCAATTTTGCATGTATAATCCACGCTTAGTTGGCCATTAACCGACACAGTTATAAACAGTATATCAAACAAAATTTATTTTTTGTGATTTCAAAAAAGTCATGCCTTGTTGTTTTATGCAGAATGCATGTACACGTCAGTTGGGGTATTAAATTGTTCGCGTAAAAATCCGTAAAAATTGCCAAAATTAAACCCAAATTTCTCTGTTTTCCTTCGGTAAAATTTTTTAAAACTTTGCACATTTTTTATATCGGCACAACAAGTGCAATATCCTTTTTTCTTAAAATTAAATCGAAGGGAAAATTTTTAATATTGATTTTTGACGTTTTTTAAATTTTCTAAGAAACTTATCGATTTAATTTTTTTAAATTGAAGGGGAAAAATCATTATACAAGTATTATCTTTTATGCAAAGTTTCAAAAAATTTCAGCGAAGGGAATTTTTAAAATGACCTGAAAAAGATAAATTTTGAGCGTTATTCTAAGCATGCTGTTGCCATGACAACATACTTTTAACACAAAAGCAGAAATTTGCAATGTTTAGGAGAACATTGTCAATGTGTCCAAGAAATTTCGTTTTTATGTCATGTAAAGTAAAGAAACAGGAGTCTCCTGAATACTATAGTGTAGTAAATTAAAAAACCCTAGGGAGCCACCTTAAGAGCATTTTCGTTTAAGAAAATTACAAATTTGACGCAATAACAAATTTTTTAAAATAAACAGTGTCTAAGCCGACAAAATCAAAGCTGAAGTTTATGTAAATCAGGACAAATCTTTATCCTATTTACAAACGTTGATTTAAAATTAATTTCTTTTGTATTTTCCTCATGAATTATTAATGAGTTTTTTAAATATTGATTTTAACCCATACCCTATACATGGCAGTACGCAAGTATGTCTTTTTAAAACATTTTCAGTGATTGTTAATTAATAGAGTCATGAACTATTAGCCACTATTAAATTGAATTACTAGATTTATTTTCAGTATTGTTTAATGTAATTTGGTTTCATACTTTATCTATTGTTAGAATTTTTATATAGGACGAGGACACATAATTATTGATATCAGTATTATTGGAATGTCTTTCCTCGCTAAATATTTGTCATAAAAACTAAAAATACATGCCTACAGCAAGGCCTCGCCGATATTTTCCCATCACTGATTTCACATAAAGTATTAGAAATTAGCCAACATGTACACAACACTATGCCAAATAGCAACAGAGGCGCGCAAGCATTTCTAAAGTGGAGGGACATTGACCAAAAGGGACAATTTTGTAGATGACCAAAATCAAACGATTTTATGTCGTTCTCGAGCCGAACGAAAATTTTTGAAAATGTGTAGTCTCTATAACTTGGGAAATGGCCTTTACAAAGTCTTTACTACTGCAAAAAGGTCACTTTCTTTCCAGAAAAAGTTGGGCGTTCATTCAAGAAATACTTTTTTCGTTCTTTAAAATTAATGGGGCACTTTAGCCCAGAAAAAAGAACATTTGCATGCATACTGCAGGATTTCATTTTGCGTTCTGTGAGCTTAGATTTAATGTAAAATATATTATGAAATGCTTCGTAATATGTTTTGATTAGAAATGTTCATTCAACTAAACTGCTTTTTCCAATAACCTGTTTTTAATTAACCTAATAAAAATGAATTCAAATTATTCTGAGTAATTTCAGTTTGGTGTTGAAAATAATTTGCTCTCATTTTCCCCTCAAATTAAACAGGTTTGAACGTAAATTTGGGAATTTTCTTCTATTTTACAAAGGAAAGCAGTGGGTGCATGTTTTATGCCAAAAAAATTCTAAACCGATTAAACATTCAAAGCAAACTTGCGCTATATTTCACGATTTCCCATAGTAAATCAATTCTTCTTATTTCCTCAATTATTCTAAATATTTGTTTTAGAAAATTGAAATCTCCCTTATCCGACTACTTGCAAACCCAATACTTCCGAGATCAGTAGTCCACCCGTGACACACATTAATAATAGCCGCGTGGCTTATTGATAATCTGTAAATTTCTGTAGATGCCAACGTTTCTCATTTCTCCAGGTGAAAATAGCGTAGAGGAATTAGTACTCTAGCTCGCATTGGGCTTCCGCCCTCAGGGAATAATAATAACAAATTTATGGCCACTTGAAGGCATGCAACACATGCGAAATATATAATACACGTATACTTATCACAATAACAAACAACCCAATACAATTTAATTAAACAATCATATATTGGTCTAAAATTAAATCGAAATGTCCTTTGGTTTGCTTTTTCGATAATTTATAGCATTCATATTTTCTAATCAGAATCGGTTAAATTTTCATGTTAGTTATTTTTATCTAAATTCTAATTTTTCCTATCTACATTTCAAGACACAGATTACAATTTTGCCCTCCTAAAACCGACTGTACAATCTTCAACCTTGCATCATTCTGATGTTGGTAATTTTTCTTCAAAGTATGCCGTGGATGGTATAAAAGCTGATAGGTGCAAAACTGGAGTTGCATTATGCGCACATTTAAGTAGTGCCGAGGACCAATGGTGGCGAGTGGACTTTCAGGTAGGCAATAGTATGTACTGAATGAACTTTGCCGAGCAATCAATAGTCCAAAAAGTGAGCAGATCGTAAACAAAAGAACTCAAATAGCCGACATATTTGATTGATAATGCGCCACCACAAGTTTACATCAGTAACTTCTCTTTTCTTAGCCAATGTGCCAGTTCAGATGAATTTGTCCGGCTGTTCAAGCCATTCTTGTTTGCACTGCACGGAAGCGCGACCTGCATTGATTCTCCTTCTTGATTGCAAGCTAGAACTGCTGACGTAATAATTAACTGCTAAGGGAGCATTCATTTTTTAGCTGGGGGAGGGGGGTGGGCCTGAGCAACTGATGTCTAATTTCATGCTAAAACTTGGAACCCCCGAGAGAAAAGTTGATAAAAAATTATGATCCCCTATTTTTTTACTGAAAATTTTTTTGACCCCTCATCCTAACTATTAATAAATGGGCGAAGGCGTATTTAATTAACTATATATTGGATAACTAGGATAAGTTGCAGGAAACTGTGGATAATATCTTCATTCTTTGCAGTTTGTCATTGATAATGTAGCCGCTTAAAATTAATAAAGCTTAAAATTGATAAAGTCTGCAGGATTTTGAAAATATATATATATATATATATATATATATATATATATATATATATATATATATATATATATATATATATATATATATATATATATATATATATGTTTCAGGTATATATATATATATATATGTTTCAGGTATAATCTAAAATTATTCCGAGAAATCACAGTTTGTAAAGCCTGCATCCTCAGTCAATAAGTTTTTCCTAAATATATTGGTTATCATGCATGCACTCATTGACAATGTGGATGGTACAACTGAAACGAAAGCAAGGGGCCAATCAAGGGGTGAAAAAAGGCGTGGATGGTGCAGCATCATATTTCAATTCTTTTTTTAAAAAAAGCTCATATTAACTTGAAACCGAATATCGAAACAAATTCATTTGGCAGTCAAATAATGTTATATATATGATAGAATCGCCGTTAAAAAGTACCAACTGTCAATAACGTTCCATGTTTTGATTAGACAATCTGGCCCGAGCCCACACCACCCTCTTCTATCCACGCAATATTAAGCGGCAAGAGATTTTCTTAATATCGACGGAATAAGTCCATCGTCCAGTGGAAAATACAACACAAATTTCACCATTAATATATTTTGCATTTGTTCAAAAATTCTGCCTAGATTGTCATACCCGTAGCTCGTGTTATCATTACAAACAGAAAAGATTATTACAATGGCTTATCGGATTTTGAAATCAAGATTGGAAACAGTTTGGAGAACGAAGGACGAAATAACACAAAATGTGGAGGTCGACATTCAGTACCACATGCAGATGCTAAAGAAATTTCCTGTTCACCACCATTGACTGGAAGATATCTAGTCATTCAATCGTTCTCTTCTCTACGTTTAGTGATGATCGAGGTCGAAGTATTTGCTGCAGGATTGCAAGTGGAATAAGGGATAAAAGGAAATGAACAATGGACATAAATTCAAGTTTCGCTGTTTACAGTTAGGATCAAAAGTTATATATTATTTATATATCATGTATAATTATTTAGCTTACATGCAGTTTGGAATAGGTACACACTAGCAGGGGACATGAACAAAAAAAATTAACAGCACAAAGCGCAGCCATTAATCGCACGAATAACACACACAAACCACACCCTTCAGCCACACGAACAGCAATTGTAACAGAATTGTTGTTAAGCTACTTCTAGGAGGTAATTTAGAATTTATGTTTAACAACAGGAATATATATAGTTATAGAGAGATGCCATTTAATTTGTGGACGAATTTAGCTCACTTGTCGGATATATTAAATGTAAACTATATATAAATGCATTTCATCTTTATAGCATTTTTAATTATTAAAATAATAATGGACATATTATGACATTGTAACATTTAGGAT
>CACRXK020005492.1:12500-27899 GCA_902702795.2 Paramuricea clavata
CTCGTGAACCTAGCGCTGCTCCCAGATGTTTCTGCCCATGCACTGTTACATTGATATCCGTTCCATGGAAGACTTCTCTCACACTTTCTTCCTTTTCGGGCTTAACAATAATCCAGCATTTCTCGTCTTTCGGAAAATATCCCAAGTTTGGACCAAGAGTATTCAATGCATCCCACCAATCTTTGATTTGTGTCACACGACCAGCTCCACTCGCATCGTCTGCGAACCAACACTGCTTCACGGTAGATGCGGCCTGTAGACTCGAGAATAAGGCAGGGTACTTATCGCATAAAAGGCCATTGTCAAAGGATCTCCTTGTGTGGTTCCTTCTGCTGACGCAATCTCTTTGCCGCCAACAATAAACAGCCGAGCTGGCTGGCTGTAGGTGTTTATAGCGTAGGCAGCGATTATCGGACATAACACACGGATGTTATGCGGAGCCACAGTTCTGTTGAGTGCATTGAATGCATTAGAAGCATCGATAAGTAAAACAGCATCAATGTCATCAGCTTCAAACAGGGTGTTCATTGCATGTATTGCAGCCTCACTTCCAGACTTTTGCCCAGCGCATAATTGTAACGATCTACTTGCTTCCTCAACGTCCTTCTTTGCAAAGCTCATAACACATTTTGCACTTATCCTTCTTTTTACCTCTCCTACTCCGATAGGTCTTACCGCAACTTCGCCTTTGTCTAGGGGAATTAAACGACTAGCAATCAATGCTTCAATAGTGGTAGGATCAATATATTGTGTGCACAAAGTCTTGGTCATTCTGCCTATAGCTTCGCACAGTCTTGTAGATGATTGCTTAAAGGACTTACATGCCAACATTCTTCTATAGCCGTTAGCATCGACACCAGACAGGCCTCCGGATCCCTTTGTTCTCAAAGCAGCTTGTCTAACCATCTCACCCACCATTGATCTGTGAGTAAACAGATTCCGGTATCTCGTCGTTGAGCGGACCAAATAATACCGATCCGAGTTTTGCTGGTTGTGGCTCAGGATGCTTCTGTTTTATTTGCGTGATTACATCGTCAGTTAACGTTAACACGCCGCCATTTGAGGTTTCACTCAGGAAGCGAAGGACATATATATATATATATATATATATATATATATATATATATATATATATATATATATATATATATATATATATATATATATATATATATATATATATATATGTGTGTGTGTGTGTTTTCATTTTCATTTTTTTCAGAAAACCTTACCAAGTCCGCGTCGGAAACATCAACAAAATGTCGAGAAGTTGCCATATTGTATATTCAAAACAGAAACGGTAAAATGGCGGGAATTAGCGTGAGTCCCGCGCGAGACGTTCCCGCGTAAGATATGATTTCATATTTCACTATAGTGAAATACGGGAAATATCAGTGGCGTATTTTACGGTATTTTACTCATATATGCATATAATAAATATATATTATTATTATTAAAAATTTTATTTCAATACGGTGGTTACATCAAAATCATATACAGTTTTGTTCTACCTGTAAACCGTATATTATAGTTTGCAATATATATTAATTTAATTAATTAATGATCAGCAGAAAAATGGATATTTTTTAAAAGATCTTTGAACCGCTTTAATGAACTCTCTTTTTTCAAAACTTCAGGAAGAGAGTTCCACACTTTTGCGCCGGAGTAAACAAAACTTCTCTTGTAATATTCAGTTCGAATTAGTGGAAGTTCGACATTCTCTGTTGAAGAACGAAGATCATAAAAATTGGCACCAGTTTCTGGTCTAAATAAACCTAAGAAACATGACGGTGCTTTATGGTTTAATATTTTATCCATCATCACTGCTTTGCATTTTTGTCTTCGTTCACTCAACTTCTCCCATCCTAATTCGTTTAATATATCACTGGACCTTCGCGAATAATCGGCTCCAGTAATAATACGTGCTGCACGATTTTGAAGTTTTTGAAGCTTTAACGCCAAATAGTCACTGATGCCATCCCAAATTATACAACAGTAATCAAAATAAGGTTCTACAATAGCTCTATATATACATTCATAAGATCGCACTTTTTCAAGACTTTTCTATTTCTACGTAGAAGACTAACGCCGATCGCTAATTTTTTAATTACATTATCTATGTGCTCAGCCCATTTGAGAAATTCGTCTATTGTCACTCCTAAACACTTAGTACTCTTAACTTTACGTAGAGAAATATCGTTAAGGGAAAGTGTCTGATCACCCACAAGTGAATTTATTCTTTGTTTTGAACCAACAACCATATATTCAGTTTTCACCGTATTTAAAGTAAGTTTGTTGGCTATAAGCCAGGATTCTAAATGTTCCAGGTCTTTTTTCATCTGCCGTTGAAGTTCAGAAAAAACACATGCTGAGAATGATACGTTAGTATCATCTGCATACATTCGGGCAGTACCATGATTAACAGAAGTCGTCAAATCATTTATATAAATAAGAAATAATAAAGGACCTAGAACTGAATCTTGGGGAACTCCACTTTTGACCTGCACTTTACCAGATAAATAACCATTAACATAACATTGGATTTAAACCAATGTAATGTTTTATCACAGATTCCAAGAAACTTAATTTGGTTAATAATATATTATGATCAACAGTGTCAAAAGCCTTTTTTAAATCTAAAAATAACACACCATTGATCATACCTCTATCAATATTATAATACCACTGGTTAGTTAAATCCAGTAATGCAATTACAGTTGAATGCAGTGACCTAAAACCGACTTGCCTTGAATTAATTAGATCAAATTTCATTAGATATGCATAAATCTGATTATAGACCAATCTCTCAAATAACGTAGAAATACCAAGCAAAACAGTTATTGGTCTATAATTATTTGAGTCACTGCGTTCACCGGATTTAAAAATAGGAAAAACCTTTGCTAATTTCCACTCATTTGGAAAAACATTATGCTTAATGGATAAATTAAATAGGCTGGTAAGATGTCCATAAATACAACGTGCTGCGATTTTTAATATCTTGTTCGAAATATTATCTAGACCAGTGGCCTTAGAAATGTCGAATCTAAAATCTTAAAATGTAAAGGCGAACAAATTGATTTGAAGACTGAACTGAAATTACCTAAAATTTGTTTTATTTGTATTAAAGTTATCATGTTTTGTTAAGTAAAAACAGTTTATCGGCAAAATGTAGTTTACTTGAATGAACATTTCAAAACATTTTACGAAGCGTTTCAAGTTAACTTTTACATTAATTTTAATTTAATAATTATAATTATGATAATTAAGGGTTAAGTGCCGCGAATTTATCACATCGATCAATATATTCGGACGTGTTTAAACAATTTACTCATATAGTAAGGGAGTGGTCATTATTTGTGGGGTGGATCGTTTTTAGGCGCAAGCTAAAATTTTCCATAACCCCTCTCTTGAGTAATTGTTGAAATTTACAACTGCTCATTCACACGTTCAAAAAAAATTTCAACCCCTCCTCAAGGAATTCGTTTTAACAAATTAAAACATAAATTAAAAACAAACGAAACGTGAGTTTTAACATTGCAATTTCAACTTGAAACAAAAAGTCTTCTATTGACCTTGTATACTTAAAAATAATAAGACCAACGTTATTATTTTGGCGCACTAGATTTTTATAAATTTAATGTTATGGCTGAAACTAAAGTTGTTTATTTTACAGCTTGGCATTTGATAACACCATCAGGTTTTAGTTTTTAATTATTTATCAAAACTGCTTTAAGACAATTTTTCTAGTAATCCCTCCTTCTTCAAGTCAAGAATCAACATAACCCCTCATTCGGCAACTTTCAAAATTTTGAAACCCTCCTCAAAATCATCCACCACTACCACCCTGTAAAAAATGACCACTCCCTAATTCAACGCATAATCTTGATAAAAACATTTTCGCGACATATGGCGTCGGACAAATTGTTCGATTGGTGACGGAAAACTAAATTTTCTGGACATAAAATCGTCTATTTTTTGCCGACAATTTTCCTATTTTCTGATATTTTTAGATGTATTATTCATCTGGATCCTGGGATTTATATTCTGAGTTCATCTATCTTGCATCAATAAATTTTTATACGAGTCCCTTGTTTTGCGGGCCCGGGACAAAGTTCTCCTCTGCCTCCCTCTCGGCGACCCTGCATGCAGTAGATGCAAATTTATAACGAAAGATTCAATATATACAATTTTAGACCTAACTATAGGAGCAGCTGCGAAAATGCTGTCATCTGGCAAGAATCGAACCTGTGAGTAAATATCGAGATTTTGGGGAATCTGCCGCTCGAAATCTCCATGATCTGCCCTTGGAATTTCAATTTTTTTACTCGAAATTTTCATCCTACATAAATCTTCAACTTGTTCATATCTTACAAAGGCTTCACCTTACTATACTGCACTGTAAATTCAAAAGAGTAGTTTTGACCCCTTCAAAGGAGTAGTTTTTTTTTACCCCAGGACTACCCTTTCAAAAGGGTCGTTTCAGTCCTTTCGGCGCTTACTCTTCGAAAGGGTAGATTCTACCCTTTTCAGAGGGTAGTTTTAACTCCTCAAAGGGTAGGAACGTTACCCTTCGAAAGGGTCGTTTCAGCTATTCGAAAGGGTCGTTTCAGCTATTCGAAAGGGTCGTTTCAGCTATTCAAAAGGGTCGTTTCAGCTATTCAAAAGGGTCGTTTCAGCTATTCAAAAGGGTGGTTTCAGCTATTCAAAAGGGTGGTTTCGGCTATTCAAAAGGGTCGTTTCAGCTATTCAAAAGGGTCGTTTCAGCTATTCAAAAGGGTCGTTTCAGTATTCAAAAGATTGGTTTCAGCTATTCAAAAGGGTCGTTTCAGCTATTCAAAAGGGTCGTTTCAGCTATTCAAAAGGGTGGTTTCAGTTATTCAAAAGGGTCGTTTCAGCTATTCAAAAGGCATAAAAAACATCATAACGATATTTAGGTACGGTTATGATATGTAAATGATTTCTAACATTCACAAATCAATAAATCGTCGTTCAATATCGTTTCGTGTAACATAGCCTTCAGTGCAGAAAATAAGATGGGACGTAATTAAACAGACAAATATCTCTCCTTTTAAAAAATGGATTTAATACGTCACTAAATGCTAATTATATACAAGCATAGGCGTAAAGAGAATGCATTAAAGTCTTAATCCTTCACTGACCCAACAGAGTAAAAATTTGAGTACGGTAACACTAAGAGGGATTTGGTTATTAGAGTTCATTGCAAACTTAAGGTTGATTTCTCTTTCTCTAAACATATCATTGCACTTCTCTGAACTTTATATAAATCCAAATTGTACGTGTATTGGACGAAAAGTAACAGATTTAGACAGTCTAAAAGTTTGTATTCACGTAAAGTGTCACACAGCATTATTCCTTTCCCAACAACATACATATTATCAAAGTATCAAACACAGAGGCACCACACAAAAGGATTGCAGGTGAGACTGTCGCTTTAATATGGCGGTTCACATCATCAGTTCCCTACAAAATATATTGCATTTATTAATCAGTGCATAGTATTCACAATTATAAATATTAATCTGACACCATTCTTACTAGCTGTCAAGAACAGTTAATTACACTACTCAACTTTTGGCTTGAAACCTTGAATACTGACAATTTATTACCGCAATGGCAGAGAGGTTTAAAATGAATTCTCTTTTTATGTTGAATCAAACTTGAATACACAAATGACACTTGTTCTAGCCCTGGGGTCAGACGTGCTAAATTAAATTTAATCAAACTACTATACACTAATAATTAAACCACACCACTGCATATAGTCACTCAAAAATGGACAACTTTGCAAATTAAAGCACTGTACTACACTGTATTCAGGCAATTGTATGGATAACAAAGCTGAATGCTACAAACTAAGAACATGTTATAGTTCAAGTAATTATTTACAGGTGGCTTCATACATTTATAATTTAACCCTTTAAGTGGCAATGCACCCTGAGGCACCCAATGCAATGCGCCACGCAATGCACCCTGATGCGCCACTTTAGTATTTTACTCGACAATTTTACTCGTCAAGTGGAGAGTGCTGCCACTCAATGGGTTAACCCATTGAGCTGCAATGCACCACCAGTTAATTTTTTTTACTTGTCTAACACCAGACGATTTTACTCTTCAATGGAGAAGCTCTGCAGCTTAATGGGTTAATGTTTCGACAGCCACTTGTGTGTTCCATTATTGAAGAGTTAAGACCATCACATCTTCCTACCATTAGTGCTAATAGTATGGTACAGTATGATTCAGTTGGTTCACAGTGGCATTGCATGACAGCATTACAGAGTTTAAAAATATAAATAATGCTTAACCCATTAAGCACCAGAGCTCTCCCCTTGACAAGTAAATCGTATGGCATTAGAGAGAGTAAAATATTATAATAAAGCAGGGCGCAATGGGTTAACCTACATCACAAAGAAAAATATTAGTAAACATACATGAAGAATTGCAAAAAAAGCTTGCCTGTCTTGTTCTGGTTGGTCTATCTGTCTCCCAGTCCATTTGGAAGGGAAGCCATTGTACATCTGAGGGTAAGAAAATTGAACAGAAAATTGAATATACAGTCATCCCATAGAGTGACGTATATCCAGCACTCTCTCCTTAACAAGTAATTAAGTAAGTGTTTGCAATTTTCAGCCCCGGTATACTGGGCTGAAGCAATTACATACTATTACATATAATTGCAACAGGCAGGATTCCTGGCAAATATTTCGTCTTGTTCTGTTGTTTATACTAATAATTAGTAGTTATTATTAAATAAAATGGTTGAAGAAGGGATATCTTCAAATAAATGCCAACATTCTACATATTGTCTTTTCTCGTGTATTGTCTTGTCTCCTTGTCCGAGACGGGTCAAATTGGCTCCTTCGAAGAGTAATGTTACTCTCACGTGGAGTCGCAAGATTCCCGCGAAGAGTTATTTTGGCCCTTCCATGGAGTCAAAACTACCCTTGGAGTTGAAACGACCCTTTCGAGGAGTAGAAACTACCCTCTTTCCAAAGGGACGGAAATGACCCCTAGGGGTCAAAACTACTCTTCTGAATTTACAGTGTGTATATAAACAAGAACTTGTGGTTGGAGCTCGGTTAACATTGTAACTCAGTTGGTTAGAGCGCTGTAACGGAATCGCAGGGCCGTAGGTTCGATTCCTGATATAGTTCTATTTTCCGCAGCTGGTTAGGTCTAAATTGTATATATTAATCTTCCACTCGAAATGCCCATCAACATAAACCCCTCAACTGCATGTTATTTCAATGGAGCACGAGATGCCCAAAAATCCAAACTTCAAGTTTTTAAATAACTTTCAGCTTCTCCTACTTATGCCGTGACCATGCACTCTCTTTATGACAACGAGTTTATGTAATTTTTAATATTGAAATGTACTGCTTTTTCTCATAAATTCTTCAACTTATTCTTAATGCTTGTAATTATATAAATTAAATAAACTTAAGTCATACAGGTCGCTCCTGACAATAATTTTCTCCTTTTTTTGAGCTTTTATAAAAATATTAAAATAAGTTAATTCAAAGAAACTTTCACAAACAATGAAAAGGAAAGAGGTACAAGTTCAAGGCTTTCAGGCGAAACTTGCACAGCAAAGTCAAACATACACAGCGAAAACAAATTTACCCTATATATACTTCAGGATTTCTCATAATTATGGTTTCTTTAAAATTTGAAAAAGGCGATTTACAACTTATTGTGTCAAAAGATGTCCGAGCTTTCTGTCATGCATGTTTTTTTATTAAAGCATTGCTTATTTCACTCTTGGCAAACAATGCATGCATCATGCGCCCGCGATTATTGATGAACTTTAGACTTTGTTAATTCTTTCCTTTCCCCGGGTGCAAATAGCCGAGGAGAATAAGTGCCCTCGCCCGATGCCTTCGCCCTGCGCGCTCCACACCTGGCTCGGGGACAAGCATACGAGCCATACAGATATTGCAATAGTTAAAACAATAGGCCTATAGTAATCTACTGAAATACTGACACACAGTGACTTTATTTGATTATTGATATATAATAAAACACTTATTTACTGAGACTTCGGGAAAGCGGTATGTTTTGCGAACCCTCGACCGTCGAAACATCGACGGTCTCGGGTCCACAAAACACACTGTTTCCCTCGGTCTCAGTAAATAAGTGATAAATAATATGACTGTGAATGAATTAATATATGATTAGCGAAAAGGTTCATTAATAGAGATTTATGCAGGTGTCACTATGGTAACTCAACAGGCATATAGGTCTTTATATATTATCTGAATGTTCAGTGAAGAGAAGACGCTGCAAATAGTGCATGAATATTGGCTAACTTTTCTTCCTTCCAAAGATATAATGAAAAGTTTTCTTAAAAAAACTTCAATTGCACCACAATGTTTTTTCCTGTTATTGCTGCTAGTCAAATTGCTAGGACACTCTAGCACGGATGTTGGACATGTGGTAATGCCCTTTCGTTTGCTATATAAAGGTAATAAAGTGGCAAAGTCGCTCATTCATGTTATACTAAATCGTAATTTTTCTCTCTCTAATTGGCGCACGCATGCGAACAGAAATATTTTATCAAAATTTGTGACATGGAAATTGTATGGGTCTTAGCTAGAATAGTATAAAATCCAAAATCGATAATAATTCCAAGTTCATACTATAGATATATATAGTGTTGAAATGCTAATTTGTAATTTTGTCCAAGGATCCATAAAATTTTGTACTATAATATGGTGTTAAAACACGCATGTGCGTCCGACTGAATTTTGTTGATGGTAACTTTAGTTAGCTAATTATTATTATTAATAAAACTTTATTTAAAGAAGGTTAATTTACAAGGAAATATGCCAGTTTAGCTTTCGCTAATCTTCCACTGGACCTTCTAAAGTTAACTAAATAATCAAATATATTTATATGCAGTACAATTTACATTTCTACAGACTACAGTATACATAATTACATAAAGTACATATCGATATAGGTAGAACAAATTAGAATTAACATACACTGTACATCTTACGAGTAATTTTTATACATATCCAAAAACAATTCATGGGCTAGCTTTACGCTTGAATGCTTGAAATAGCTGGAAGATCTAATATCTGGTATCCCATACTATTTCGTGGATATAACTAATTTTATTCAAGGATTAACTGTTTCTTTTATACATTATAGACAGCTGTCTTCATATGTTGTACGCAGTATACAAAATAAAAATGTATATTCTTATAACACAGATATAGTGGTTGCTAAAAACGTTCTTAAAAACAATTAACTGTTAATTTAATTTAATTTAATCAAGTTTTACTGCATACAAAAATAATAACTGAATAAACTACATGCAGAAGGAAGAAATAGAAAGAAACAATAGAACCATGCTAAGCTATTCCACCAAAAATAAAGTAGCGATCAAAATGATCGAAAAAAGTTAATAACTGTACAAAACCCCCCCCTATAATGTTACAAATGTGTGATAGTTCATGGATCCCAAGTAACGCGAGGTCGGTCAGGATCATACGGTATAGTTTTGTAATACTCTCTACAAGAACGCTTAAATATGGCCACACTACCATTGAAAGTTCGAATTTGTTCAGGTAGATTATTCCATAAATACGTTATTCTATTAAAATAAGTTGCCCTAAAATGTTCTGTTCTGCATTTAGGGGTTTTCAATTTCCCCTGGGCAGTTGATCGTAATCTTGTGTCTGAGCAGAATTCAACGTAGGAGTCAACATTACAGTTATATAAACCTTGTTTCATCCTGTAAAAGGTGGTTAAATCCTTCAACTCTCGACGGTGTAAAAGAGGAGGAACATCAAACTGTTGGAGACGTTCCACATATTCCAATTCAGGCAACAAGATCCGTGTTGCTCGGCGTTGAACCCTTTCGATTTTCTTAATTAATGTGATTGATTTTGGGCTCCAAACCTCAGAAGCATACTCTAAGTTACTCCTTACCAGTGCGCAGTACAGTGATTTCATTGTAGGTAATAAGCACTTTTCCCTCGAAACTGTACGTCTAATAAAGCCCAGCATCTTGTTCGCTTTATTTATCTGAATATATATATGTTCATTAAATGTAGCATTACTAGTTATATGGACTCCAAGATCTCTCTGTTCGTTTACTCTCTTGATAACGCAATTAGCTATTTCAAACAGGGTTGCGTTTCGTTGTTACTGTAGAGATGGTACACTTGTCAATGTTAAATGGTAATTTCCATTCAGCACTCCAAGTAGTTAAATTATTCAAGTCCCTTTGTAAAGCCACGCAATCGGCGTCTGAATTGATTGTACGTAGACACTTCGCATCATCAGCAAACAATGCGAATGTTAACGGGCATTCATGATTTTTTTAGTTACTGCATAAGATCTCTTATCGATATCTTTAATTGTTAACGATCAAAGAGTGTGAGCTAATTCTTTACTAGTTTTGAGTCCGCTGTTTAGTTCTGGTTTGTTAGATTTAATGAAAAGTGTTTCCATTAAAAAGAGCTCTTGTAAAACACACGAGTGCTTGTTTTACCAAATTTCACGAGAAACCAATCGATTACGGATTAATAATAATATGGCTAAAAATGTTCGACACAAAATTGCAGTTTGAAACATACGTTCATATCCAACGGTTTGAGATCAATGAAAATTTGACGTTTTTCTGCGAAAACTATTTTCGATAGCGACTTAATTTAAATACCTTTCGAACATCGGCCCCAGGTAGTCAAGAAATATTTAAGAATGTTATACAACCAACCAGAATGTTATGCACATCATATTCTGGTTTGTAATATTTGCGCTTCCTAAATGCTATTTTTCTTTTACATAAGAACATAAACTTTTCGCATTGCGTGACAACTATAATGTTAGGCCAACAGGCGCATTCATATAGTTTCCAATACATGTTTCATGTTTTCGTGCCAAACTTGGAAAATTCTTTATCGTTTCATTAAAAAGAATATATAAAGTTCGTTATCCCAAACTGTTTTGTGACAACGAAATGACTATATTACTTCAAATGGTCGTTGCTTTAACGGACAAGCAAATTAGAGATGAAATAGAAATAATTTAAAATACGACGTTAACAGGCTGAATTAATATTCGATTAGCGAATATGATCATCAAAGATATTCAAGCAGGTGTAACTATAGTAACTCCGCAGGCATAGCTCCTGTTACCTGAGTGTTCAGTTTGGAGAAGACGCTGCACATAACGCATACAAATTGACTAATTTTTCTCCCTTTCAAAAAAATGAAAAGTTTTCTTAAAAAAACTTTCTCTATACCAGAATATGTTTTCCTGTTCCCGCTGCTTGTTCCTGTCAAATTGCAGGGAGACTCTTGCACGGAGTTTGGTCATATGGTAATGCCCTTTCGTTTGCTGTGCAAAGGTAATTATGTAACAATTCAGTCACACCAAACCATTAAATTAACTGGCACTCAAAAAGGAAAAAAATTGTGACATGGAAATTGTATAGATCTTAGCTAGAAAAGTATAAAATTCAAATTCCATTCTAATTTGCTGGAATTTGCTATAGTCAGGGCCGTAGGAAGGTCTTTTCGATTGGTGAAAGCGAGGGCCGAACGCCCGAGAAATTGAAATTTTTAAATTTAGAGTCTCTGAAATGCCATTTCCTGGACATTGGGGGAATATTTGACAGAATTTTGATAGTCAGAAAACAGCGTTTTAGTATGTCGAAATTTGGAATTTAGGACTAAATGGGCGAAGGCGTATTTAAATAACTATATATTGAATAAGTTGCAGGAAAGTATGGGTAATACCTTCATTCAAATGATAAAGGTCTGCATGGTTTTGAAAAAGGAATGATTATTAGCAAATTATTGGGGAAGGGGCTGCAGCCTCCCCAGCCCTCCCGGTTGCTACGGTCCTGTATAGATGTTTAGTGTTGAAATACCGTTGATGTATCAAAACAGATTTTGGTGTTGTTAACTTGATTTCCGTACTATACATATACGCATAGATATAACTATATTTTTAAAGTACCTTTTGTTTATTTCGTACATTGTCTTCATATACTGTACGCGTTATATAAAACTACAAATGTCATTACAACACGCACGATGTGTGAAGTAATTAACTCTGGAGGTGTTCGTTACCATAGCACGACTGAGCCTGGTGTAGGTTCTGTTGATCAACAGACGCAAATGTACAAATTGCGTTAATGAGCAAGCTGATATGATATTCTATACCTTTTGGACCTCTAATATTAACATTTAAATAGAAATACATGCATGCAACGATCCCTCGACTATATTTTCCAAGTATTGTTTCAACATGAAGTATTCGTAATTATGCCAACAGTGAACGCCGGCTCGGGGCTCGCGTTGTACGTCATGTCAGTCATGGCAACACGATAATTGTTTTTTAAACTTTTTGTACGAACATGCAAAATATAGATGAAACTTGAACACTGTTGAATACAGAACTATCAATTTTAAAATATATAAAGTAGGTAAATTCATTGCTTTCTATGGGCTTTATTGTAATGTAAAATTCAAAACGAAACTCTACAGTATGTAAAACTCTTTTAAATGTGAATTGAAATTAACCGCTTTTAATTTTGCCGATATTAAGCTAATAAACTCTTCAACTCGAGCTTCAGCTCATTACTCGCACTTTGGAATGAAATAAATTTAATTCGTACACGATGCTTATAAACATAATTTGCTTTCCTGTTTATCATGAACTACAGCAAAAGTTAATTTAACTAAGATATTTCACATACAATGCATAGGAAAGACCAAAACGATAGCGTTATAATTGACGCAGATCTTGACGCAGATGTCACAGGTCTGAACTCTAAATCTGCAATTAATCGAGGGAAAAAAGTTACAGCTATAGCAGGAGACTCTATTATAAAGAACATACAAGGCGCCAGACTGTCAAACCCCCAAAATCACGTTGTTGTTAAGAGTTTTGCGGGAGCTAATTCAACGGACATGGAAGATTACCTACGTCCAATTCTTCGTAAAGAGCCCGATAAAATTATTTTGCACGTTGGGACAAATAATATAAGTCATCAATCGGCTCGTAGAGTAGCACAAGGAATTACCAATCTTGGCACTCAGATTGTCCAAGAGTCGCCTGCAACTATTTTAGTCATATCTAGTATCCTACCTAGAACTGACAAGCCTGAACTATCTAAGAAAGTGGTTGAAACCAATGAACTTAGTAAGGCTTTTTGCAATGGAAACAACTGGGAATTTATGGACCATGCAGCTATTGACTCCTCCTGTTTAAACATGAGAGGGTTACACCTCAATCGTAAGGGTACCACAACAAAAGCTAGAAATATTTCTAGCTATATCAGTACTACATAGCTTATTGCCAGTGCACAGTCCGATACCAATTATTTAGAAACAGATACTAATAGCGACAAAGTCAATATGTTAGCTAATGTTTTTCGCAAAGGCCTTATTATTGCCTCTCTTAATATTAATAGTCTTCTAGCTCATATTGATGAATTAAGGGTGTTTATTGCTAATTCTAATATTGATAGTTTAGCCATTAATGAAACTAAGCTTGATTTCTCTATTGATGACGACCAGGTACATTTGGCGGGGTAAGATATCGTTAGGAAAGATCGAATACAAATGGTAGAAGTGGCGGTGGAGTGTGTATATATTTACGAAGCAACTTGAATTTTCGTTTTCGCGAGGATCTATTAAATGACAACCTTGAACGTCTCGTAATTGAAATTACTAACCCTCGCTCTAGGCCGCTTCTTGTCGGTACTTGGTACAGACCTCCAAGTTCTCCTCTTGATCTCTTTTCTCACTTTGAGGTTTTAACGGATAAAATTGATTTTGAAAACTCCGAATTTCATCTGCTTGGCGACATAAATTGCAATATGCTCTCAGGGTCGCCCGACTCTAACACCTCCGAACTTTTAAACATTTTAGATATTTACGATTTTCATCAACTGATTACAGAACCTACTAGAATATCTTTAACTTCGCAAACTCTAATTGATTTATGTATTACCAATTTTTCTGATAAAATAACAGCATCTGGTACTTTTTCACTGGGTATCAGTGACAATTCACTTGTTTACTTAGTTCGCAAGTCCAGCTACCCTAAGTGGCAGATAAATAAACCGGTGATAAGGAGAGATTTCAAACAATTTAAGGAAGCCAATTTCCTACATGATTTAAATGAGTTAAATTTTGACGAGGCTTCCCATTGTGAAAATCCTAACGAAATGTGGTACAACTGGGCAAATAAAATTACGTTGGTGATCAATAAACATGCTCCCTTTAAAAAAAAAACGTCTAGGGAAAATGAAATCTCCGTGCATTACACCGGAAGTTGTTTCAAAAATGCCCCAAAGAGATTCTCTAAAAAAGAAATTTGACATTACTAAAGATGAACATATTTGGAATCAATATAAAAAAGCTCGTAATGAAACCAATAATCTCATTAAGCAATCAAAACGTAACCATTTTACATCTAATATTGAAGCTGCAGGTAACGACCCTAAAAAAACTTGGAAGTTTATTAACGAACTGACCTCTCGTAAACAAAACAGGTCGGGCAATGTTAGCAAAATTAATTTAGATGATAATAATGTAATTACAGAGGCCTCAGAAAATACAGATGCCTTTAACTTTCATTTCACCAATGTTGGCAAAAATTTAGCGAATGACATTAGTAAATCCAATGTAAATCCTATTCAGTACATTAAAAGGCCAAATTGTGTTTTTTCATTTCAAGAATGTCATATTGATAAAGTCAGGCAGTTTCTAAAGCATATAAACGTTGCGAAATATACTGGTCTGGACAATCTTCCGTGTAAACTACTACTAATTGCAGCCGATATTTTAGCACCTTCCTTAACAAAACTATTCAACAAATCACTATCCACGGGCATCTATCCTAGTGATTGGAAATTGGCCAGGGTTGTTCCTATATTTAAAAATGGTGACAGATCAGATTTGAATAATTATCGTCCAATCTCCATAATCTCAAGTGTTGCAAAAGTTTTCGAAAAAATCGTATATGATCAATTTTACGAGTACTTGTCAGTGAATGATCTATTCTCGCATCAACAATCGGGATTTCGACCTACTTACAGCACCGTAACGGCTCTACTCGAATCGACAAATGACTGGTGCGTAAATATCGATAATGGTCTGGTAAATGGAGTTATTTTCATTGACCTAAAAAAAGCCTTTGATACTATTGATCACAAAATTCTCATAAATAAACTTGAATGCTATGGAGTTGATTGCAGTGCTCTAGGCTGGTTTAAATCTTATCTGTCTGATCGTAAGCAAAGGTGCTTCGTGAATGATACACTATCCAGTAGCCGTTCTTATACTTATGGTGTTCCGCAAGGGTCAATAATTGGACCTCTTTTGTTTTTGGTCTATATTAATGATTTGCCAA